>CAUYPK010051714.1:0-41206 GCA_963574355.1 Loris lydekkerianus | reverse complement strand
TCTGATACTTCCAGACAGTGGTTTCCGTGAAGTAGTTGGCTCTGAGATGCAGTTACTCATGGGTACCTCTTCGCTCCCTCTGCTTAGAGCCAAGTTCTTACTGTCTCAAGGTTTTCTGTTGCCTAAGGGGTCCAGGAAGTCAGCCAGCTGGGCAGAAAGGCACTTCTTTATCGAACCTCTTCTGTCCCCTTCTGAGCTGAAGAAAGGCCCAAGATACTGTTGCCCAAGAAACCAAGTTTAGAGGCAACCTGGATAAAGAGAAGCTCTGAATTTGAGCTGCGCATTGTGTGTATTATGGTCTGGCTTTGCATACACCAGCAGAGCTAGAGAGGTTTCCTCAGGAACTGACAGGGACCTGGAGCCCTTCTCACATACCAATTCTCAGCTTCGGGGACCAGCAAGTTCCTGGACATGCAGACAGAACATCAGGTGTTCTGAGCCACGCGGATGTGCAGCAGACAGCCAAGGAATGGCAGTGCCCAGGACCAGTCATGCCCTTTAATGCAGTTTACTTCCAGAAATGGTACCTTTTATGGGTCCTGCGTGTGGGCTGTCAGACTGGTTGAGATTGGAATAGGAGATAAACTATCTCCTGAATCCTTAGCTTTACTTTTGAACCTCACCACCTTACTTTGGCTTTTGCTTAGGGTTTGTTGTGATTTCAAATAAGTGGTCCACAATTGGTGGAAAAAAAGACACAGACATCCATTCAGCTACCCACCCACCCTACCCTTTTCCTATGTTTCTGATGCACAGAACGGACCTGGGACTTAAGTCTGCTTTCCCTGAGGTAAAGCTGCAAGTCCCCAGGCTGCCTGACTGCTTCCCATCCCATCTTCCCACTTAGTTGGTGACCCCTTCTGCCCATTTCATGTATCCCCCCCCCCCCTTTGTGGAGTGTTAGGTATCAAATGGAGCTTATAAGTTCTAGTCCACTGATTTTTTAAGCCTTTTTATTTTGTTTTATTTATTTATTTATTTAAGACAGAGTTTCACATCGTGGCCCTGGGTAGAGTGCAGTGGTGTCATAGCTCACAGCAACCTCAAACTCCTGGGTTAGAGTGATCCTCTTGCCTCAAGGCCTCCCGAGCAGCTAGGACTATAGGCAGGTACCACGATGCCCAGTGTGGGAAGCCCAGAGCTAACCTTTCCTTGAACCCACATGGGCACCCATTAGAGACTCTAGGACAGTTTGGATTCACAAGTCTATTCCAGCATCCTAGTCAAGCAGAATCTCTCCCCAGTGTCTCTATGATCATGAGGAGCAAGGGGATTGGTAGCCCATAAAACAGCCATTTCTAAAGCCGGTGGATAATTTTGGTCAGAATGTTCTATCAGATGCTGAGCAAGTCCAATATCTTATAAATTTCTCCCACAGATTTTAATTTGACCAGGCCCCATAGTTCAAGTGTGACAGTGGCATGTTCCTTCCCATCATGAGCTAAGAACAATGCCTGCTGTCGACTGACCATCCAGTGTGTGCCAGGTACTTCACAAACATCACTTCGTTTAATCTTCACAACAACCCTGTAAGTATTAGTGACCCATGTTATGAATAGCAACACTGAAGCACAAAGAGACTTAATTAAGCAAGTGAGCCACAGTCACACAGCCTGTACATGAAGAAGCCAAATTGGAACCCACCTCCTATGAGGTAAGAGCATGTGTCTTTTTCACGATGCCACCCCACCTTTCTGAAAAGGCAGGGGACAGAGTATGATCTGTCCGTGGGAGTCTGCCCCCACAGCCCCATCTCCTGCCTTCCTAGGACTTCACCTCTGCGGGGAAACAACCAAGCCAACAGAGCAGTACTCTCCAGAATCTTGCATCTTAGAGATCACAGATTCTCTCCTTGTCATTGCAGGAACCCCAAGACCCAGAGGTACTGTGACTGGTCCCAATCCCAAAGGTGGTAGAGCCAGGACCAACATCCCGCCTCCTGGCTGGCCTGGGGCTCTTCTCCCAGCATCCTGCTGCCTTCAGTCAGCTCCCATGAAGAACAAGGCTTAACCGGACAAGTGCCTATCCCTGGGGCAGTGAGGTGCTGTGGACTCCTCCCTACTCACCATACGATGGATGTACTTAGTATGTAAGCCATGCTCGTCCTCGTCCAGCTGCGACTCAGCGCCTTCTACATCCTGTTTGTATTTGGGGCTGATTGCTACGATTATCATCACTGTCTTCTGTTAATGAGAGGGAGAAAAGCATGTTTATGGAAGTGTAAAGTGTGGTCCATTTGGTGACGGCAGGCTGGAAACTGGCCAGCAGGACTATGGGCGTTCTCTGGCACACTCGATGAAAGGCCAGGCTCATTCTCCATGGAAAGTGAAAGGCACTGGCCTCCACCCAGGCGGACTCTTGTCTCTGCTTCTCCCCTGTGTCTTCCTGCCCAGCTTTCCTCAAAAACGCAGAGCAAATGGCTCAGAAAGGAGCTTTCCTGAATAGATGTGCTTTTGCCACCATTTTCCATAATCATCACTAATAAATATCTAATGGAAGCTCTAGCTAATGAATCACTAAGTGAGTCTGCATCGTGGCAAAAAGGTGCTGCCACACCAGCCGTGAAAACCCCTCTCCCCACAGCTGGCCTGAGCTGTCAGTCACTGCAGTCTGACAGCCCGGCTTTCCGTGTGTCTTTTAGCATAGTCGGTAGGAACAGACCCTTCAGCACAAAGCAAACATCAGGCTGCAGATAAAAGGAAAAGCTGCAAAACCTCGGCCTGCTGAGACTCCCGCTTCCCACCGGCTCCCTCAGAAAGAAGCGGCAGACTCCAACAAGCTGGCAGCAATCAATTTCTATCTTGTTAAAGCACAAAGTGTCCCAGTGGCAGGTATAGATTCTGTCAGTGGAGAACAAATCACAGGGCTGCAAGTGGGCGCCTCGGGGGTGGTTGCTGCCCAGGCTGCGAGGCTGCCCAGGAAACCTCTTCAGCCCAATCCTACAAAACACTTGGGGTGGCCTAGGATTAAATTGAATTCTGCTGCTGTCTCCCCACTCTCTGTTTTCATTTCCTCCTTTCCTAGTCTGCTCAAAAAATTGTTTGCTCTGATTGTTATCAACCACCTGTGTCTGGTTTGATCGTTATTTCCTGCCTGTGCATGTCCTAGAGGGCGACCCCATCCTTCCTTTCCACGTCTCTGCATGGCTTCCAACAAGGGAGGCTTTGTTGGGGCTTTCTCAGCTGTGGACTCCGGAGGGTATGCCAGTGCTTCATTCATAAAATAACTTCACCTTCCTAAGCTAATTGTCATTCTCAACAGAAAACAATCTCAGAATTTGGGAAGGTACTTACATCCCTAAGGTAGCGCTCCATCCATTTAATGATGTCGATGCCTCGGATCCTATCCTCAAATATGTCAATCTACAAGAAAAAGATGTGGGAGGTGGCTCTCAATGACAAGCTTTGTTAAGATGCAGAGCACAAGACTATTTACATTTAAAACGCAAAAGGTTATTAATGCTTTTTACAAGGAGGAGCACATGAATCTAAAAAACAAAATATAATAAGCCAGGCATTGTGGCGGGTGCCTATAATCCCAGCTACTCAGGAGGCTGAGCCAAGAGAATGGCTGAGCCCAAGAGTTTGAGGTTGCTGTGAGCTGCGATGCCATGGCACTCTATTCAGGGTGACAAAGTTAGAATCTGTCTCAAAAAATAAATATAATTTTCTTAAAATACTCCCTATTTCAACATTAGTAGGCATTTAATATCTGTAATTAAGATATAGTGATACACATCCAAATATATCCATGACTGCACAGTATTTTTAAAAATCTGAAGAACACAGTATACCACTAAGTTGGATATAAGCCAGCAATCTTTATATAAATATCTGTAACTTGAATATTTGAAAGGCGAACATAATTCTGGAATATTTTAATGGATGTGTGGCGTGCAAGTACTGAGATACAATTGTGGTGCTTTGCTTGCATAAGTCAGATCATTATTATGGTATTATGTTCAGCTTCAATCTACGTGTTTCAAGAGGATTGTATGAAACTTGGAGCAAATCCAAGGAATGGTCACGAAAACAATTACTGAGACGGCAAGAGAAAAGTTTGTGATGAAAGTCAAGAAGTAGAACTGTTGGGCTTTGAAAAGACTGATATTTAATATCAACCTTCAAGTCTTCAAAGACTTGAAGGAGTATTTTAAGAAAGAGAAAAATCAGTTATTTTCTACTCCTATTTTTTAAAAGACCATGTAATAACATCTTTCTTAGGTGCAGGCTTATACTATAACCAGAGAATAGTGTGTGTGTGTGTGTGTGTGTGTGTGTGTGTGTGTGTGTGTATTCATAAGGTGCTCTGATTGGAAGAAGGATTATATGTATATTAGAATGAATGACTGGGGGGTGGGGTGAGTGTTCATGGGGAGGAGTTATTTGATTCAGCCACACTATTCCCAAATTGTCCTAAAAATCACTCCACTGTTCAGGACTGGTTAAGTCTCAGCCGTTCAGCAAGCTTTCTGTGCCATCTATGATCCAGCCTTGCCTCTCTTTACCCCACAGCCCTGTTTACTCCCCCACACTGGTACCTCCTGCACCCTAACAGCACAGCACAAGCCCTCCCTGCTCCATGCATCCTTCCCACACACTGACCTCCTCTTCCTCACTTCACCTAACTCTACCCCATTGTGACCACAGTGGTACTAGACAATTAACACATTATGATAAAATTCTTTCGTTTACTAAATGCCTCATTTATGTCTGCCTTATCTCCTCAACTTGTTTCTAAGCTTCCTCTGGAAAGAGATCATTCCTGACACACACCAAACTGTCAAACATGTAGGGCACATAATACAAATTCAGAAAATGTCTTTATTGAGAAAGCATAAAAAATGGAATGGCTTTCCTTTTGGTTTAGATGAGTCCTGTTTGTAAATGTGTGATGGCCAATGAGTACATTAGATAATCTTGAGAAAGATTTTGTAGGTTTCTTTAACTGTACCAGCAACTCATTTCTATTATATGAGGGAGAAGCAATAAAATGTTGGGTTGAAAAGAGATGGACAACTTGGATTCTGCTCTTGGCTCTGCTACTTCCACCTGCACAACTTTGGAAATGTTACTACAATTCTCTAAGTCTTCATTTTTAATATGTGGTTAATAAACCTATTTGCTAGAATGGTTTTGAGGATTAAAATGAGTTAACATAGATTCCCTAAAACCTACCAAGAGCTTTGTAATTGTTCCTTTGTTACACTCTCTTTAAATTATCCATTAAGTGTTTTTTTTCCACTAATAAGTCTGTGATTTCCGGGTGCCAGCCCCAATATCAAGGGTGGTGGGTTCGAACCCAGCCCCGGCCAAACTGCAACAACAAAAAAATAGCTGGGCATTGTGGTGGGTGCCTGTAGTCCTAGCTACTCAGGAGGCTGAGGCAGGAGAATCACCTAAGCCCAGGAGCTGGAGGTTGCTGTGAGCTATGACGCCATGGCACTCTACCGAGGGCGAAGGGATGAAACTCTGTCTCAAAAAATAAAAAAAAATAAAATAAAATAAATAAGTCTGTGATTTCCACCACAAGGCTTCCCAGTGATAAAGGTTAAGGACATATTTAAATTCTGCCTATGCACCCCTAATTTTTAAAAACAAACCCTCTGAGCTCATCACTATGGGCAATCAGTACATATATTTGGAAATGACAAAAAATTTTGTCACTGGCCTTATGTTTTGGAATGTGATAATTTATTTATTTATTTTACAGGCAGGGTCTTGCTGTGTTGCCCAGGCTGGCCTCAAACTCCTCAGCTTAAGTAATCGTCCCACCTCAGCTGTCCTAATAGCTGGAACTACAGGCACACCTGTCACACAAGCTGTCTCCTTCCATGAATGAGAAAGTGAAATGTTAGTCTCTATATAGTCATGAAGTTGGATTGTATACATTCTATGCTTTTTTTTTTTTACCTTTAGACATTCCCATTAAAAAAATTATTTTATAGAATAAAGAAAATTTCAAATAAAACTCCTGTTAAACAATACTAATGAACATTTAACATTGATATTTAGTTGCTCAGTATTCCTCTTTATCCTTCAACGTTCCTAATCATTGATATTTCTCTTTTTTTTCACCACTCTCTAGTGTTCCCTAGAAGAGGCCTATAAGAGGCTTCTGGGAAAAAAATGAAGCGATCTCGGTGATTGAGAAAAACCAGTCCTCTAAGCATGTCCTGTGGTATTTTATTCATCCTAAAGAAAAATTTACATGGCTGTAAGCTGTGTCAAGAGGCTTCAGGGGGACAGGAGGAATGGATGGTTCCTGTGATTTCTTGAGCCAAGATCACAGTGGCCCTGCAGGGCTGGGTTAGGTCTGTCTCCCCTCCCTAGAACTCCACTAGACCAGGTGAAAACCCAGCCCCCTGTTCCTTGTCCAGAAGCATCACAGCCTCTAGGTGTGTGACGGCAGCTGGGCACAGTAGGGGACCTTGGCTTCAGGGGTTCTGCTTCAAACCTCATAACCCAGTGCAGAACAAAAGGACCATGTTAAATAAGCAGCGACCCTGGTGAAGCCTGCAGCTTCCTGCATCACAGGAAACTCAGCCAAAGGCAGACATATTGGTGAGAGAGGTCAAAGGTGCAAAGCACAGCGACAGCCTGGTGTGTCCCTTGGCCAGGGCCAGCTGCATACATGCTTGTGCATGCTAGCTGCTCAGAGGTCCTCAGGGTCATTCAACAAGCATAAAGGAAAAAATGCTGGAGGCATGGATATCTTAAAATTTAGAAAATAATTACTTATATGTGTCATCACGTAAATCAAATAATATCGTTTAAATATCAATAGCTATTATACTTTCTCTTCTATTTTTTTGTCACTGTCTTCACCAGAACTGTTCAGTTATCCATTTGGATAAAATACTCACTGCGGTTTGGAAGCCATTTACCAACAAAAAGTTCACGAGTTTCACCACCTCCATGGCTGTGTCCATAGAATAAGTGATGAAGACTTTCCCTAAGAGAAAATTTCCACATTTATTAGAAACTACTCAATTAGTTTATTGTAAACAACACTTCTAAATTGTATACAATGTCTTTTGTTCTTCTAGAGTAATAAATGGAATGGGTTGGGGGTGGTCTAAGTGTGGGTTGCTATCCTCAGGGCATAGCTCTTCAGGCCCCAAAGGGGAGAGGGATCTGTCACTGCTCAGGGTGAATGGAAATCGGAGGGACAGAGGAGACCACCGGCAACCCACAAGCTTAAGAAGTCTTCTGAAAAACCACATGAAGGGTTAACAAAAAAATCCACCACTCAGAACCCATGGGTCCTTAAGATCTGGCCACCATCCGATTTCTTAGAGATACTTTGGCACCGTGCCCAAGAAATACTCTCTCAGCAGGCCAAGAAGCTAAGACTTGCTAAGGGGCCACCCAGCAGTGTCCTCTTTTGATCTCATGATGGTCTCAGCTGCCCTCAACTCTTGTGTGACCAGAGCACATGGGGGGTGAGGGGTGAGAAAGAAGTTCCTCCCCCTTCTCCCCCCTCCCTGCTCCCATCCACCCACTTTTGGAGAAAGGCCAGGAAGTTGGCGAGAACTCAAAGTACTGCTCAGAAATGTGAGTAAAAATCTTCAGCTGCTTGAAGGAGAAATACTCTTCTAGGCGATCCAATATCACAGACTCCCTGACTCATCCCCGGGTCAGCTTAGAGCAGCAGACAGTGCTGTTCTGGACAGGCCTGACCCAGTCCAGATGAGAATAAGTGTTTTCTCAGGCTAAAGTCTTGGGGAAAATATCTGGCTAGCATTTTAATGTGAGAGCTGAATAATCAATGTATGTTGGCTTTTAGTCTGGAATGGACCAGTTAAGAGAAAATAGGAGTGAAAATAGGAGAGAAAATAGGAGTGTGTTTGTATTCATCAGTGCTTAGGCTCTTGTTTCTTAAAACTCATCTCTCAGATGAAAGTGTGTGTAAGGGTCACATTTGCTCATTTAAGCAGTCAGGCATATTAATGGCACTCAATTTATTTTCTTCTCAACACATAATATTCATTCAATTCCCATGTAATTTTCAGACTCCCTTAACAGCTTATAGTAAAATATATATGATCTATAACATGATAGCAGGATTATATCCTACACAGGGCGGCATCCATTCTCCAGAAATGCTCAAAATTAAATTGGATGCTGTTTCATTAAAATGTTCAGAAATAAAATTGTTTGAATGACAACAGCTGTGAATCATTGTCATAGATTTAAATCTTTTAGGGTTGTCCAGGACTAAAGAGCACAGATCCCCCCCCAAAGGCATTAACAAATGAAAAGGGCTTCCTTTCAGGTTTGGTTCTAAGAGGTTCCCAGATCTGGAAAGTGCATGTTAGAATTACCTGAGCTTCTCTAGCAACCACAGGGAGATCCAATCAATTTACCCAGAGACGAGCCCACTGAAGAGCATCGTATAGGAGAGGGTGAAGATGTTGAAGTTATTTGTTTTTAGAGATAAGAAATTCCAGAGGTAAGCAGTTTGTGAGCATTCCTATAGTGTCAGAATCACTAAAAACATTCATACAAAATGCTGGTAACTTTTTAAGCAAAAAGCAAAAAAGTGAATTTTATATCACTGTGTATCTGAGAAATATTGGGTTGTGGATGAATAATCAAGTACTCTCAAAGTACAAGAACTAAACAAGAAGAAGAAAGCAACAATGCAGACAACTTACGCAATTCTTCTGGCAAATGGCTTGTTTTCAGAGTTCCTCTGGCTGGAAGGTTACTAGGGGGTCTAGGCACAGCAGCTGGGAACAGAGCCTGGGGACCCTGGCGTCTTAGTTCTGCAGGATGCTCCGAGGATTCCTCAGGAGCCCCAGCTCTATTATGTGGCTGGCAATGCAGCTGGTCCCTGGAAAGGAATACATTCACAGTCATTTTCATTGTTTTCAAAGGCAGACCTGGAGGGGGCAGAAAGCTTTTAAGAACTATGGGAAGATACCATTGAACCATCTCTTCTCTGCCTCCGTTTCTTATCTGAGAGAGAAGGAAAAGGGGAGCCCGTGGAGTTTCAGCCAGTAAGCCATGCAGCTGGCTGCCACATGTAAGGGCCTGAGCTAGGGGTTGACAGAGGGAAGCAGGATCTGATTTCTCTATTCAAGATCTGTATAATTGAAAAAATAAGTCTCATGCACAGGGCAGACAAGGTCACCAACAAAACAAAGTAGTATGACAGGTGACATGGATGGTTAATATTATAGGCATTCAGATTAACAGATGTGACTTCTAGCTTGTAACAGATAACATTTAAGGATGTATCAAAAGGTAATAAAGGCCATGTACATTTAAAAGTATTTCTGTTGTTAAAATATAAATGAAAATCTGATTTTGAAGCTCCTTTACAGAAGTTTCTACCATATTGTTATAGTAGAAACTATAATCTTTATCATTTTGGTTGCTAGTATTCACATGAACCTTCTGCTGAGCTGACTTGGAGAGGCTGCTGTGAGATGAGGAAGGCAGAAGGAAATGAAGGTCCCACTTCTGCTACTTCTGTGGGTTCTGCTGGTGCTAGTGAGCACAGTGATGAGGTGCTAAGTGTTCCTTAGGAAGCCTCCCCCTGTTCTGCTCTCAGCTTCGCAAGCTTGGAGGGAAGGGTGTAGGTGTCCATTTTTGGCCCTAGATTTTGCAGATCTAGGAGGCACAGAATGGATCCAGCAGTGGCAGTGAGTGTAGCTGTGTCGCCTTTCCAATTCTCCACCTTCCTGACTGCCAGGGGAGCCCGCCTCTTTGGTGGTCCCACTCTGTGGTGTTTCTCTGGGATCACTCCTGGAAGCCCTGCCAAAAAGCTTGTTCCTCCAACCTCCCTCAATTTTGTAAGTACCCAATTATCCATATTAAATCCCCTTCTGCTAGCCGGGTGAGGTAGCTCACCCCTGTAACCCTAGCACTCTGTGAAGCTGAGGCAGGAGGATCACTTGAGCTTAGTGGTTTGTGCCAGCCAGAGCCAGGTCCTGTCTCTACTTAAAAATAGAAAAACTAGCTAGGTGTTGGGGTGCACACTTGTAGTCACAACTACTTGGGAGGCTGAGGCAAGAGATCACTTGAGCCTAGGAGTTAAAGGTTACTGTGAAACGTCATGGCGATCTACTCTGGCAAGAGTGAAACTCTGTCTCCTAAAAAATAAGAAATAAAATCCCCTTCTGCTCAAAATAGAGTCATTACTGTTTTCTGTAACTAAAGGACAACTGGGAGGGGAACTAACACTGTATCTATAATATTTTATTTCTTTAAAAAATTTTTGAAGCAAATGTGGTAATATGCTAACGTTTTTAACATCTGGGTAGTGAGAACATGGATGCTGTTATTTGTTGTGTGTTTGAAATGGTGTCATGTTATAAATTTTAAAAAAGTTTTGATTATAAAATTCATATGTATATATCTAGGTTTTATAGATTATTGGTTATGCTTTCATATTTCTACTCAAAAGACTAATAAGAAATTCTGAAAGTCTCAAGTTACACAATTCAAATTAAAATTACATAGAACCTCAACTATATTATGTTTCTAAAACATGTTTAAGGTTATTTTTATTTTATGGTTTTGATAATATAGCGAAAGTAATTTTTATAAAATGTGCTTTCATCTATGGGTATCCAGTTTCATGTCCTTTTTCATTGAACTCTTTGATAGAAAAATTTGCTTAGTTGTTATAAAAGAAGATTGTTCATTTGGTAAAAAACATTAAGGCCTTGAAAATATTCAGAAACTTTCATATGATAACAATATTATATATTAATATTGATATTGTTAATCTTAATTAATAATAAATAGTAAATAGCAATATTAGTGATAGTGATTAATGTTAATTATTAATAATAATATTAATTAATTATATTATATAAATTATATGTTTATATATAATTATATAAGTCTAGTATATAGTATTATGGAAATTAATGACAGAATAAAATTTTTGTATTAAAGTTTTCTTCCAAATTATTAATTTCTTCCAAATTAGTAAGAGGAGAATTAGCTTCTTTACCTGATCTTATTTTTCATCGTCCTAAAATGGTAAAATAAATCAAGGTGACCACAGCAGACTTAAATTGATGCTATAAAACCAATTACTTTGTACTATCTTTGAAACTCTTCTATAAATCTGAAATTGTTTTTTTTTTTTCTTTTGAGACAGAGTCTCAGGCTGTCGCCCTGGGTAGAGTGCTGTCGCATCACGGCTCATAGCAACCTCCAACTCCTGGGCTTAAGCGATTCTCTTGCCTCAGCCTCCCAAGTAGCTGGGGCTACAGGCGCCCACCACAACACCTGGCTATTTTTTGGTTGTAGTTGTCATTGTTGTTTGGCAGGCCTGGGATGGATTCGAACCCGCCAGCTCTGGGGTATGTGGCTGGTGCCTTAGCCACTTGAGCTATGGGTGCCCAGCCACTAAAATGGTTTCAAAATAAAAGTTTCTTTTAAAAAATTACTATTCGTTCCCCTATTCAACACAAAACTTATTTTATAAAGATGCTTAAATTCAGTTTGTTTTCTTGAAATTTTAGATTTTTTTTCTATGAGTGCTTATCCTGCTATAAAATCCCATTTTACTTAATTGCATTGTTTAAACTCCATTTTTTTTTTTTTTTTAAGAAAATAAAGGATCTGTCTGGAAAGGAAATGGGCTTTTCTTCTTTCAATAAAACTTTTTTTTTTTTGAGACAGAGTCTCACTCTGTTGCCCTCAGTAGAGTGCTGTGGCGTCACAGCTCACAGCAACCTCCGATTCTTGGGCTTAAGTGATTCTCTTCCCTTAGCCTCCCTAGTAGCTGGGACTACAGGTGCCCACCACAACGCCCAGCTATTTTTTGTTGCAGTTGCCACTGCTGTTTTAGCTGGTCGGGGCTGGGTTTGAACCCGCCACCCTTGGTATATAGGGCCAGCACCATACCCACTGACCCACAGGTGCTACCCTCAATAAAACTTTTGAGCTAATTATCATTTTCTATATTTCTGGAAAAAAATCTACTCTAATAGAGCCTTCAGATTTCTTCCTATTCTGTAAGAACAGAACATAGTTTTACTCTGAGTAGTGTATAAAAGTTGTGCTTAAGCAAGAGCAAACATCTCAACTACTTTCTTTCTAAGATTGTCATAAATTAGGAAGCTCCATTTACCTAAGTATATCCTGTGTATTTTAGATCCATAAATTCAGAAAAAATGAAAACTCAGAGTCAAAAGAGAAAAGTGAGAAGGAAAATGATTAAAGGCTTAGACAACTAAAATTATGAAAAACCAGAATTGGTTTCCTGGAAGAAGGATTGGAGAGACCTAATAACAGTCCTCAACATGTATGGATATTTTAGCATAAAATAAAATAATAGGTTGTTTAAAATTCCTATTGAGGATTAATTGAATTTAAAATTTAAAAGTAAAAAATAGATTTAAACAGAAATAGAAACTAGGTCTATAAAGAACTTGCTAACAGTGGGAGTCATTCATAGTAAAATGAAAAATCTATTTGGTGGGCTAAAAGCTCAGGTGAACTGAAAATAAAGATGGGGTGTGACTAAAGTAATACTTTAAAAGCTTTTTCTTTTAAGACAATTTTGACTAGTCCACTAGTGGCTTTATATATCTAGTAAAGAGATCCTTGTCAAACAGCTTCTGTTTCCCCCTGGCCTGAAAAATCAATATGGGCCATTCTATCGGGTGACTTGGTCACTAACCTAAGGGGCAGACCTCGGGAATTTGGATACATTTTGATTGCCCTGGCATCACTCTTTCTCGTTGAGCATGTCTGCAGATTGGCCCTGTCTTACTGATACCTGGGAAGCCCTGGAAAAGAGCAGTCTCTGTGTGTAGGCCTCTTTTCTTGGTCCCAGGGGCTGGGATAATTTGGGATGACCTTCTGCACAGGGTGCAGGCCTCTCACGCTGGCTCCAGGTAGGGGCTGCCCAGGTAGCACTGGCTGGATCACTTGCTGGTAGGCTGCTCGAGGGTAGTCATGGCCATCTGTAGGTGAAGACAACAAAGAGAACAGGGAAGCTCAACCCTTTCATGTGAAAGAAGAAGTAATCTCAGTGCAAATTCTTAATACCAACCAAAGGGTCCAGATACCACCTCTGTGATGTTTGCCATATTTCTGTGCTGTTGCTTGCTTGATAGTCCCCGTGAAATTGATTCACCTTTTTTTTTTTTCTAAATAAAAACTTCTGTGAAATCACAAGTTTGGGGTTCAAAGAACATTTTAACCCCCCTCTTCCCCCAGGCTCCTATTATAATAAGATACTTGAAGAATCCAACCGGGAAGAACCTCTCTCACACCTTCATTCTTACCATAATTTCCCAAGTGTCTAGAACCCAGGCTAGAATCACTACACTCTTCCTTTTCTTACCCAAGTGGACACACATGCATACCACTCCCTCTTAAGAAGAAGAAAATGAATGAAAACTTGGTTTTTCCTTCTGAGAAGCAGAAGGCAGTACCCTGCAACCTCCTTGGTCCTCTCCTGCTAAAGTCTATGTGCACTTAGGCCCACACCAGTCTGAAAAGGGCAGGGGGATCGCACCTGTAATGCTACCACTCTCAGGGGCCAAGGCAGGAGGATCATTTGAGCTCAGGAGTTTGAGACCAGCCTGAGCAAGAGCAAAGCCCCATCTGTACTAAAATTGAAAAATTAGCCAGGCATTGTGGAGGGTGCCTGTAGTCTCAGTTACTTGAGAGGCTGAGGCAGGAGGATCACTTGAATCCAGGAATTTGAAGTTGTTGTGAGCTAGGCTGAGGCCATGGCACACTAGCCTGGGTGACAGAGTGAGACTCTATCTCAGAAAGAAAGAGAGAAAAGAAAAGGGTAGGGCTCAGAGCAAAGCGAAAGCTGGCAGTGATTTTGTGAATGTATAACCTGGGAGAAAGTTGGTCCCAGCCAGGCCCAGAAGCAACCAAGTCCCTAGGGAAGAAGGACAGCTTATCTGGCCCAGTGAGAGAATAGAATTCAAGGCCAGAGGGCAGGTGTAGGGAACCCAGTAAGGGTGAGAGAGGAGGTCTGGGAGGGATGGCCTAGACCGAAAGGGGTTGAAGTGTTGGGAGATATGAGAGGACAAGGACTGGAGAGAGCCAAGGGAGTAGTCTTGCAAAATGAACCATGAGCACCTCCCTGGGAACCATGCACTGCCACCTCTGCCCAGTGAAGAAGTAGGATAGGGCAGTGCCTGTGGCTCAAAGGAGTAGGTCGCTGGCCCCATATACGGGAGGCAGTGGGTTCAAGCCCAGCCCCGGCCAAAAACTGCAAAAAAAATAAAAATAAAAATAAAAATAAAAAAAGAAGGAGGATAATCCAGGGGACAGAACTAATCAGGATAGGATAAGAAGGAACCTATTTTTTCAAAAATAAAAATATATATTATTCTTAATTCTCTTTCTTTCTTTCTTTCTTTTTTTGTAGAGACAGAGTCTCACTTTATCACCCCGGGTAGAGTGCTGTGGTGTCACACAGCTCACAGCAACCTCCGACTCCTGGGCTTAGGCGATTCTCTTGCCTCAGCCTCCTGAGTAGCTGGGACTACAGGCACCCGCAACAACCCACGGCTATTAATTCTTTTTCTTATTACAAAAATAATATCATGGCTGGCGCAGTGGCTCATGCCTGTAATCCTAGCACTTTAGGAGGCTGAGGCAGGTGGATTGCTTGAGTTCAAAGGTTCAAAACCAGCCTGAGCAAGAGTGAGAACTTATCTCTACTAAAAATAGAAAAACTAGCTGTGTGTCATGGCGGGCACCTGTAGTCCCAGCTATTCAGGAGGCTGAAGCAAGATTACTTAAGCCTAGGAGTTTGAGATTGCTGTGAGCTGTGATGACGCCATGGCACTCTACCCAGGGGAAAAGAGTGAGACCCTGGCTCAAAAAAAAAAAAAAAAAAAAAAAGTAATAGTCAAGCTTACCTGCTGTGTAGGTAGGATATAGGAGGCAGGAATGTACATATACATACAGTAAAATATAACTAGCA
Source organism: Loris lydekkerianus (assembly GCA_963574355.1). Lineage (NCBI taxonomy): Eukaryota > Metazoa > Chordata > Mammalia > Primates > Lorisidae > Loris > Loris lydekkerianus. The sequence goes on along the minus strand of CAUYPK010051714.1, from coordinate 26,278 downwards.
AGTAAGCAAAACGTAACAGGTAAGGTAGATTGGAACTAGAATGAGAAGGTGAGAATGTGGCTAAGAATTATATTTTTAGTCTGGCAAGCAATCAAGAGCTGTTAAGTTTAAGGGAACATTCAAGGGAATGATGGCCCCCAGTATAGAATATAAGACAAATATTCTGCATGTTCACTGGCCACAGTATGGACTCAGGAAACTTGGTAGGATGACCCTGGAAATGTGCCCAGTCCAGTTTCTGAAGCCTGGACATATTTCCTGGAGTCAATCTATTGTCTGCTGGTCCTTCCGGTCATCCTTTCTCTGGTAAAGGAGGCCATGCCATTCCAACTCAGGTTGTTTGTGGGCCTTGACCCTGTGTGACAGGCCTGCTATTGCGTAGGCCTGGTCATTACAATTAGTAGAAGTCTAAGGAAGGGGAGGAGGAAAAAGGGATATGCCTGGGCCTATCTTAGCACCCGGCTGAGGAAGGAGACCAGGACTTGGAGGAAAGCTCTAAGAATGGGGAGATAGGCTGCAGGACAAGGTGTACCCCACAGGCTTTGCCTTTGCAGCTTTCTTAGAGAAAGCTAGATGTATTCCAGGAGGTCCAGATTGCCAGCTGGAGTTTCAGGGAGATAGGGCAGATCACTATTGCTGCTCCTTTTCTGCAACTGGAAAACAGCAAAAAGTGCTACTGCTATCAGGTCCCCAGACAGGGGCCAGCCCTGCTTTTAGATGAGCGTTGAGTAAGTACAAACCTAACGGTAGATACAACTCTCCACAGGCTTCACATTACACTTAAAATCTACCATGCACGATCAAGCTTGAGATTGTCTCCTGCTGTGCTCTTCATGGCTCATCAAGCTCATCGTGGACCCCCCAAGCTCATCCCTACCTTTGGGACCCTGAATTTGCCATCCTCTTTTCCCAGAATGTTTTTGCCCTAAATCTTCACAGACTGACTTCTTGCCATTCAGTGCTCCAGCCAAATAACATCTGTTCAAAGATGACCACCTTTTTACAAACTGACTTCATCCCATCCCTTATTTTATTTTTATCTCTTCTCATGGGTTTATGTACGTAAGTATGATTCGTGTTGACTTTCTGCCTGCCTCCTGTATCAGAATATAAAGAGGCATGGATTGTGACCACTTGCCATAACGTCTTCAGAGTGCTGCACCCAGGGACATTCGCTGAATGAAGACTAAATAGTTACAAAGTGGGCTTGCCACACAGAAAAAGAGAAGCCATTTAGGACTGCATAATATGCTTTCTAGGAGGCAGGTCCCCTAGACTGCCTGTCATCTGCTATCCCTTTGGAGAGTTTTATCAATGTCTCTCTCCAGAAATTGGAAGGAGAAGGAAATGTTAAAGAGGAGAAACTTTGCCAGTGGCCTTGAAAGCTTTTACCAGGAAAGGGGTGATAGTAACTCAAGAGACGTTCTTAATGTTTGAAGCCATTTTTGCTTCCCATATCCATTAATGAGTAGCTCATAATGTTATATTTGCTTTAAAAGGACTACCAAGCTCTAATCATGGAGTATTTTTCTTTTCCAGAAAGTGGATGTCAGTGCTGCTAATCAAAAGCCTTTGAATCAAGGTCGTATGATTTCTAACAGATTATTTCCCACACAACATGTTTTTGTCTCATAGCAACAAATCATATCATTAAAATCACTAAGGCATGTGGGCTAAGTGTTTGATTAGCTGTAACTTTGATTTCTGAAATGGCCACCTGTGGTAAAAAGTTAGACCAGTTTATGTGAGCAGATGAAAATTATCCACCTCATCGGTTTTAAAAACTGATGATATATTCCTCCACGCTGTGCTTCCCTGGTTTAAAACAAAGAAATATTGAATACCAGAAGAGCAATCACAAAATAAGCAGTCCCTTTTGTAAGGGAGATTCAACTGGTTGTATGGGAAAGTTGCTAAATAAAAACTATGTTTATTAGGTAAATTAATGTCTTTCCATTGCTCAAGTTTTAATCATTCTATTCTATCATTATGACCAAGGCTTGCTAGTTTAGTTGGGTACTAGAGATATTATAATGGCTTTTATTGGCCACTTGCTTATATGCTGAGTACTGTTTAGCCTCCTTATTTGGGATTCTAGAGTTCTATTTTCTATTTTCCTAAAGAAGAAGTTTAACTCAGAATAAAACCCAGACTCTTCACCATGGCTCCTGCATCCCTCATCATCTAGCACGTTCCTCTCTCCTGATCGCCCTGCTCCAGCCTGCTGGCTCACTTGGGTACCTTAATGACACCAAGCTCCTCACTTCCTTGACCTTCTCATTCTTTACGCTTCAGCTCAAATGTCCACGCAAAGAGACATTCCCTGGCCACCCTGTCTGTTACTGTCTGTTCCAAAACCCAGTTATGTCCTATACAGAACACTGATAGGACATTTTGTTTGCTGATTTCTCCTTCTTGTCTGTCTCTCCAGTAGACTGTGAACTCTGTGAAGACAAGGACCATTTGTGTTGTAGGCACCGCTGAGTGCCCAGTGCTGAGCAGGTGACCTGGCAAATATTTGCTGAATAAATTGATAAATGTCCTGCCTCCTATCCTTTCCTCTCAATTAAAGATGGCCTTTCCAAGGCTCGACATCACAAAGACTCTACTCATAATTAGGGATCACTCCTTTCCCAAGGAAGTAGAGAACAGATTTCTTTGTATTCATTCAACAAATATTTATTGAACCTCATCAGCTAGGCACTTGGTGAACAAAGACAAATAGAATACAGTTCTCCTGAGTAGCTCAATATAAACGGAGAGAGAAAGAGAGGAAATATGTGTGTCTGTGGGTGTCTGTTTTTAAACATAAACCCACACTAGTTAGTGTGTGAGAAGGGGAGGCATCTGAGTCGGCAGCCACCTACTTACAAATCCCTGCTCAAAAATAACTTCTCTGTGGACTTGTTCGCTGTGCCTACAATTCCATCAAGAGAGTTTATTCTGTAAGAGATGGAAGGTGGGTGATGTGATAGACAAATGATGTGTTAGTTTTGTGGCAGTGTTAATCCCAAAACAAAAATGAAAATCTTGCATGATCATAAATGAGCAGCCAGTAGTATATGTTATTTGTCACTCCTATGATCCTCTTGGCCTGGGTACACACAGTCTTCATGTTACCGACCTTTTACCACTTGGAATTTATAAACCAAATCCTGAACGAGGTTTTCCATTTATCAATCAAAACATTCAACATTTTTCTTCCTTATTAAGAATGGTATTAAAAGAGTTTATGAGAGAGAAAATAAAATCTGATTTTCAAGCTATTAAAAAACATCATGATATAATGCAGTCCTTTTAGCCGGAAAACAAAATGGCCAACATAAACTGTTATAGGAACTCCCACAGCTGTAAGCAGCTGTGGTTCTTGAAAGGCAGATCCTTCATTATTATTTCTTCCATCTGGTTTATTTTTTCCTTACTTTAATTGTGCACGCATCCTAGCAAACAAAAAATCACTATTTTGGTCCATAGGAGCAATTATAGGTGTGCACCCAGAGTTTTATTTTATTCAGTCTCCTTGGCAAAGAAAGCAAGGATTTCATAATAAGGTGAAGGCTCTTTAGATTTAATTCCTCCTCCCCCCCCCCCAATATATTTGCATCATAGGTTTTATTTGATTGCACAGCCATGAACTCTGTTCTGGTGACCTTCAGTGGAAGGATTCGGAGGCAGTAGGAGGCCGACTTCTCCAGGAGAAAACACAGGCTTATTCCCTTTCTCATTTTCACCTGCTTTGAATTTCTTTCTTTCTTTCTTTTTTTTACATGAAAGGGGTGACCAGTAACCATTTTCGCTTTAACTTGCAAAAAGCTAAGATATGCCATTTGCATGGTGATCATTATTTATTTATATATTCATTAACGTGTAAGGAAGTAATGCTCTTCTAAAGCTGAGTAGAGCCACGTAGCCATGGTTTCCAACCGCACAAGCATCCCTTAGGTGAACAGCTCTTTTGAAGTGGTTTTGTTGGCAATTAAGTGCAGTTATAGCCCTGACATGAAACTAAGCATTTGTACACCTGCCCTGAATTCTTAAAATCTGTGCTAGTGAGAGGAATTTGGAAGTAGAGGGGCACTTTGCAGGACTGGGCTGCCAGATCCATTAAAGCTATTAGAATTGAGGGCTTACTACCCACCAGCCACCTTCCTCATGCCTTTAAAACATTATCTCATTTAATCCTCACAACCACATTCATGGGGATTGTTGCTGCTGGAAGCCTCTTAAATGTTCTGGGTTGCAGCGTCTTGCAGAAAAAACATAAGCCCTGACCTTCTTCCCTGGGATTAGAGACCCTGGGGGGGGGGGGGGTGCTGGTGGTGGTGGTGAGGGCATGAGCAGGGTCAGTGAGGGCAAGCTGGCCTTGTATACACTTTCACTCCCCCTTACTTTTTTCTTCTCAACTTTTAGGTATTTTTTAATTATGAGAGTGATACTTGTATTTACAACAAAATAATAATAATAACATGTACATAAATTGAGAAGGAAAATATTCTTGTCACCTCTTCATTCCCTGTTTCCTCCCCAATGACCATTGTGAACAGCTGGGGTGTTCCTTCTAGATTTTTTAACACATACATATAAACATATGTAGTTTTTAAAAATAAACACATACAGGATCAACACTGCATCTCATGCATTTCAGCATAATCTTTTTTTATGTCAGAATGTGTATTTTAGTCTATGCAGCACAGGTCTAGGGGTCCACTGTATCAGTAAATCACAAATTACTTATCTCACCCCTTATCAATAGCCATTGTTGTTTCACTTTTACTCTAATACGACAATGCTTTAATATACATCTTTTTCATGCATTTTTACATGTTCGTTTAATGTTCTATAAGTTAGATTCCTACAAGTGAAGCTGCTGAGCTAAAGAGGAAGCACATACAACATTTTGAAAAATAGTGAAATTACCTTCTGGAAGATTGCAACCAATTTACACTCCTATGGAGAGTGATTGGGTATATTCATTTCTCCATAATCTCACTAATACACCGAACGTTACCCAAGGCTTTAATTTTTGCACACCTTCTCCTTAAAACTTTTGCACTTCTTAACATCTGGTGATACTGCACTTAGAGTCACATGTGCACTGGCTCTTTGTCTTCTGTGAATTAACCCAGTCTCCTGTCCTCTGTCTGTTACCTCTCTTCACCCCCCAAGATCCTAGAGGTCCCCCTCCCCCCATCATAGAAGGATCTAACACAGAAAGCAAAGGGAAGGCAACCTGATGAAAGAAAGCAGGTCCTGAGGTAATAAAGACAGAAAAGTTTCCACTTGAGATGGTTAGCCTTTTCAAGGAGCCTGCCCCCAGGGGCAATGCTTACCTCCAAGACTGGATTGCTAATGAACAGTGCCATTTCAGGCTTCAACAACAGGAAAAGCATTTTCCAGGGGGAAGGTCTTTCTGGCACCCTTATTATAATACTGAATCAATGCTTTTTTTCTTTTTTAGACCAACAAAGAAAAAGGCTTTCTTTCTCCTGTTGGCAGGTAAAGTCAGCTGCATAGGACTATATCATGGAACTTTTGCCTAAGTATTCATACTTCCACCTGTTAATCTAAGGAGTTAACCAGAAATGCAGATAAAAACTTATATGCACAATGTTTGTCATAGCATTGCTTATTGGATCAGAAGCTGGAAACTTAAAATGTCTGACAACAGAGAATAGGCTGGTAACAATTTAGTAGATCCATCTTCTGAAATATAATGCATCATTTATAAATAATGCCATAAGAAGTATACTCAATGCCACTTTAAAGTATTCTAATTTTACATTAAATATATATACAAAGAACAAATATCAGCAATAAATGTGTCAAATGTCAACAAGGCATTATATTTGGGTGTTGGAAATATGAATACTTTTTCTTTTTTGAGCTTTAGGGCATATTTTAATTTTAGGGGTAACCAAATACTACTGTGACATCAGGAAAAAAAAAATTGTTTTTCGAGATAGTCTCACTCTGCCGCTTAGGCTTGCGTGCTGTGACGTCAGCCCAAATCATAGCAACCTCAAATTCCCGGGTTGAAGCAATCCTCCTGCCTCAGCCTCCCCAGTAGCTGGCACTACCGGTGTGCCCCACTACACCTGGATAATTTTTCTATTTTTTTGTAGATTCAGGGTCTTATTGTAGTGCGCAGACTGGCCTCAAACTCCTGGACTGAAGCCATCATCCAACGTTGGCCTCCTGGGGTGCTAGGATTACAGATGTGAGCCACCATGCCTGGCCAGAAAAAATATCTTTGAAGGCAAATAGAGGGTGTAAAAAAGTAGTTTATGGTATCATTCTCACAATTTATCCATTTTTAGCCTGTAAGTTACTGGGAAACACAGCCCTGGCCTTGCCAAGATTCAGTTCTCAGTGATTCATTCTTAAGGGAATCACACCCATCTTATTACTGGGCACTCAGAGTAGGCCATGGCGTCCACCCGCCCCCATCTGCTGGCTCCTCACATCTATCGACTGTGCCCTACGTCTGCAGCTTTAGGTCTCCCTTTTCAGCCCGGGGCCTCATTCCCTGCCCCAGCCCTGCTGCTTTCCCAGATCCTAGCCTCATTCCTGACCTCATTTTTTAAGTTGTATTTCTCTACCTTCTCTCTCTCTCTCTCCTTTTTTTTTTTTTTTTTTTTAAGATGAGTCTTACTCTGTTGCCCAGGCTGGAGTACAGTGGCATGATCATAGCTCACCGCAGCCTCAAATTCCTAGGCTCAAGAGATCCTCCTGCCTCAGCTTCCCAAGTAGGTAGGATTATAGGTACACACCACCATGACTGGTTAATTTTTAACTTTTTTGTAGAGATAGGGCCTCACTATGTTGTCCAGGCTGGTCTCAAACTCCTAGGCTCAAGTAAGCCTCTAACTCTGGCTTCCAAAGTTCTAGGATTACAGGCATGAGCCATCACACCCAGGTCCACACTTTCATTTTTTAAAAAAAATGTATGAATTACTCTATCACTTCATTCACCTTAGGAAGCTTTATATTAAGTGTACAGTACCAATACATAACTTACAGTTGATTATAGCATTTGTGTTTATTTCTATAATTTATTTTAAAGCTGGGCACCAGTTCTTTAGTCAGACTCTTCTTATACCACTTGAGACTAGTTTTGCTCAGTGTTTATTTGCGATGAAAAACATCACATTTCCTAGCCCTGTGTTCCATCTGTAAAGCCCTATTATTATTTTCCAGTGGCCTCAGCAGAGATTTAACATCAAGAATGGTGATGGACCTTTCATGTCAAGCTAAGACTTTATTATTTTCAGAGAAGCTTACTGAACTGATACACATTATTCATTCACTCAGAAGTAGTTTATTGAAAGTCTAGTATATGCCAGGCGTTGTGCTAAATGCTGGGGAATTATGGGTTGAAAGTCCACCTGTGCAAAATCTTGCAGTCTAGAGGGGGGAGAAGACAAGTATATTAGATGTCATACTGGGGTCAGGTGTCCCGGCAGAGCCAGAGCACAAGGGAGACAGAGGGTCTTAAAGAGAGTGATCTGAAGAGGCTTCCAGAAGAGACACCTGAGCTAAGTCTTAAAAGATGTATGTGATGGTAATTGCATAACTCTGTCAAAATAATAAAACTCATCAATTTATACACTTAAAATGGGTTAAGGGTAAACTTTACAGTATGCAAATTAGATCTCATAACATTATTAAAAATTGTATAGAAACTGGCAAATGCACAAGAAGGGGAAGAACATCGGGAGAGGAGAAAAGCATGGGTGGACGAACGGAGATGTGACACAGCGCGACAAGTCAGCACCTGCCAGTTCTTGGGTGTGGCTGGAACGAGGGTAGATGTGGATGACTTATATCTCCAAAGAGGTTTAAGCAACAGAATCACAGGAGCAGTTAGTCTTCATGTGATGACATGAATCCGAGAGTCTCAATGACACTCTGGGCACTTTCTGGGATTTGGAGGGGAGATTTTTTGTATTTTACTAGCAGCCCTTTCTCTGCCAAGTCCTAGATGGGAAAGAAACATGAAGAGACAGAAGAACCTAGATGCCCAAGATTTAGAACAACAAATACGATTTCTAGAAATCGTTTGGGTCATTTCCTTGCCTCTAGGTAAGTTTCAGTTAAACTAACCCAGGCAGGGGAATCTGTTTTGTCATTAAATTTCCCTAGAGAAGGAAGTTCCAAGTGAGACAGACTTTAGCATTAAAAATCATTCTCTAAAGGCCCCGTGCCAGTGGAAAGCCCTGTGTGAAGCAGAATGGCCCCACCCCATGTTCTGACCTATCTGCTGATCTAGTGATGGGAATCATAAACTGTGTCCTTGGCCACCCAGCCCAGAATGTCCAGTGGAGGTGAAGGTCACTTACATGGCGCCTGGGGGTCAGGGCTTCCAGGATAATAGCAATGATAGTTCCTCGGAGCGTGTGGGGGAAGATTGGGAGGCAGCATCTGTGCACACACTGGATATCTCTGAGGTTCAAACTGATGGAACTCCCTGGACCTGAGAGGTCTAGGGGGGTCCTGGGGGTAGCACATGGAGGTGAGGGTCAGGGGCCTTTCCAGCTGCCTGATGCCCAGGATGTCCTGAGGTTGGGAATCATACCCTGTGTCTATGGTAGGCAGATCCGGGGCTGCTCGGTTTCTGTAGGGCTGGGGCTGTTGCACCATCTCTTGGCTGCTTCCCAAAGAGTCTGCTGAGGCATTAGGTAAACTTTGGTCTGATTTGTTTGAGTCATGGCCAGTGTCAGGAGAAGCTGCTGAAAGCTGAGATCTCAGCCATTGATTACGTTTTTCCATAAATGAAAACTGATGGTCTGGGGGGAGAGCTCCAACCACAGATTCAGACTGAGGCTCGCTGATTGTAGAGGAGCCCAAGGGAAAATCTGTGCCCGGGTCTGGGTGTCTTCTGCAGAAGCTGTCTTCACTCTCCTCCAGAACTGTAGTGCGCAGGCAGGTGACCTGCTGGGACACAGGCTGCCGGCAATTTGCAAGTTTCAGGGGCGGAGCAGCTTGAGAAAGGTCTCCAGAGGAATAGTGAGAGGTTTGGGGTACAGACAAGCTGTTGGGTGCCATGTTTCTTATATTTGGAGCAGGTGGTTCTGATTCCTCTTCCAGGGAATATTCTGGGATTGGTTTCAGCAACTGAATTGGGTACGGTTCTGATTCATCAACCTCCACAGGAACGCTTCGGTTCATTCTAGTTTCTGGAACAAGAGAAAACATGCCACAGCCTCAGAAGACTGATCAATTCCTGGAGTCCTCACTTTATGACCTTAAGGGACCTTATTCAGGATGTGGCTTAAATTAACAATAGTGTGACACCACTGTGCTCGTGAGCCCCAATCACATAGAATTGTTTACTTATCCTCCAGGCAAAAGCACTAATGCTTATTAAGATATTTTATCTGGAAGGCAATTCAAAGAACGTGGCTGGCCCATCCTGTGGTAGAAATCATTCACCAGCAAGAGGAAAACACAGGATGAAAATCAACTGCCAAGTACTGAGGAAAGAGAAATTAGCATAACGTGGGCTGCTCCTGTGTGTTTGGAATACATGATGAAATAAATCTCAGTAACTGATACGGGATGATCTCCAAGATATATCAAGTGATAAAAAAAAAAAAAGCAAGGTGCAGAGCAATGTGTATACTCTGCTTCTGTTTTGTGTGAAAAAAAGACAAGGCAATAGATGTGTATGTAAGTGTGTATCCGTCTGTACAAAACGTGTGGAGGACACACAGACATTGGTACACTGCTTGCCTTAGAGGATGGAATTAAGCAGAGACAGAAGAGTAGGAAGGAGAGTTTTCATCTTTTGACCTTTTACAATTTTGCTCCATTTGACTATAAGCGGTCCCTAAGTTACGAACAAGATAGGTTCTATAGGTTTGTTCTTAAGTTGAATTTGTAAGTTGGAACAGGTACATTTACCTGTTACCTGTAATAGCCTCTGTTCGTAAGGGCAAGTCGAAGGTCAGTTGGGTGTTTATAATTTGGGGACCACCTGTATTGCCTAATTAAAATACACAAAAGTTGTTTTTGGGTTTTTTTTGAGACAAAGTCTCTTTATGTTGCCCTTGTTAGAGTGCTGTGGCGTTACAGCTCACAGCAACGTCCAATTGTTGGGCTTAAGCAATTCTCTTGCCTCAACCTCCCAAATAGCTGGGACTATAGGCACCTGCCACAACGCCTGGCTACTTTTTTGTTGCAGTTGTCATTGTTGTTTAGCTGACCCAGGATAGGTCCAAACCTGCCAACCTGGGTGTATGTGGCCAGCGCCATAACCACTGTGCTACAGGCACCAAGCCAAACCAAAGTTTTTAAAAAATAAAACAAAGCCCAAATATAAAACACATTGAAAAATAGTCATAATGACATTTTCCACTTAGGTCATGTGGAGGACTTAATTCCCTCTGGGCACTACGCCTGCAATGAAGGTGGCAACAGCCATCTGGTTTGTGATGTGGCAGTTGAACTAGCAAGGCTTGCTAAACTTGCCTTTAACCCGTAGTCCAGGCAATGTTGCTTTTATCTACAAAAATAGAACTTTGAACCAACCTAGCAGAATGCGAGAGAAAACTAGCTTCCCCTTATCATTAAGTTGGTTGAGATGAAGTGTCAGTGCAAAGGGCAGGAGGGAGGCAGACTGGGGACAGAGGCTGCATGGCAGGTGTAGTAAAAGAGCAAGCCAGCAAGTGAAAAAGGAAACAAGATCCCAGAGGTTCATTCTGTGTGAGGCCTGCACATGGCATACTTCAAATACCAGGAAGAGAAGAGGGATTGCGTCTGGAATCGTGTGCATTTCAACTACAAACATTTACTGAGAGGGCTTACTGTGCTTAAAGTCATAGAGAACCCAAATGCTTGTTCTAAGACAAGTGTTGAAGAACATGACTTCACTTTCTCTGTACCCAACACAACCGAACACAACAGCATTTTGAAACGCTCCCCCACCCTTTGCAGAGGTGGGGACAGCAGTTTGCTACCAAATATATTTTAACCGCCTATGAAAAATGACCTCTCTGCTTCCAGCCAAATGAACACTTGGACATTTCTCTCACCTCACGTGCTATCAGGCTTACCCACCTGCTGCACAACAATGCTTTCACTGTTGCAAGGTACAGCAGGAAACTCCTTCAGTTTCTAATGACTGGCTGGCTCTCCCTCCTTCCTTGGACTTTCCCCCTGTATGTCTCCTTCCTAGCCTGCGCTCAAGCCTTGCTCCTTAGCTCTGCAGAAGCGAGAGCTCATCACCTAGAAATCATGAAAATGAACAAGAGCGAACCAAAAAAAATAAACATTTTGACCTCATATTATTTAAAAATGTTCACCATTCTTTTCCTTTCTTACGATTTTTTTTTACAGCGACAAAATTGAATATGCCCTACAACATGCTCTTCAGCTGGCCAGGAAACAAAAGCGTTTTCTCAAGGGCTGGCTGAGTGTGGTGTAATCTCTTGCGTGCATCTGCCGGCCCACAGCTGAATGGGGGGGCGAAATGACACACAAAGTGAGCCAAGTAACGAGAGGACTGGACTCTACTATTTTCTAGTCACAGACTCATTTTCGCTGCTTGCACTGCAGGTACAACTGTTTAACAACTGTTTATATTTTCATATTATCCCTGGGTTTTCATATGTGAATACCTTCGAAGTGCTTCCTAACCAAAAAAAAAAAAAAAGAAAAAGAAAAAGAAAAAGTTGCAAATCCTGCTTTTTTAGCTGAGGGGCCTTCAGGGCCCTGGGGGAGGCTAAAAAAGGAAGGTGGTGAGTGTGTTCATTTCCTATAACTGGAAATCTGAGGTCCATTCTATGGTGGGGTTTCAACAGTTAAAACTGGTCTGAAAAAGAACATATGGCCCTTCAGGTGCTAGTAAATAAACCTGGCAATGAACAACCTATTAGTAAAACTATGAGATTAGTAAACTTTAAAAACAAAATGGACCTTGATATTTCAAACATGTCACTATCAAATACTCAAACAACAAATAATTTACTGAGCCCTACTATGCATCCAACTATATGCTATGTGCCCTCCTTCTGAGGTATAAGCTCAAATGATTTTTTAAAACTTTTTACATGTCTAAAAGTAATACAAAAAAACAACAAAAACAAAAACAAAAGAAGTAATACAAAATCTAAGCAGTACAACATGGTATACAGTGTAAGGTCATCAAATTATTTCTGAAGACATATAAAACATTATTTATACCTTCAAGTTTTTATAATCCAGCTCAAGAGAGAAAACTAAAATACAGAAAAGGCCCTAAAGCCTTTGTGTGTGTTGTTCCTTCTTCATGGAAAACTCTTGTACAGTATTCATAATATACACCAAGTATATATGCACTAAGGGTATCTCACAAATGCAAACACCTAATAAATTCCTTGTTTTTGCATCTTCCCTTCCTCCAGAATGTAACTATCACAAGGGCACTCTATTCATAGCTATATTCTTAATACTTAGAAATGCCCCTGCACATAGTAGGTGCTCAGTAAAGATTTGTTGATTAAAGGCCAGGCACAGTGTCTCACGCCTATAATCCTAGCATTTTTGGAGGCCAAGGCAGGTGAATCCCTTGAGCTCAGGAGTTCAAGACCAGCCTGACCCCATCTGTATAAAAATAGAAAAACTAGCTGGGTGTTGTGGCAGGCACCTGTAGTCCCAGCTACTCAGAAGGCTGAGGCAAGAGGATTGCTCAAGCCCAGGAGTTTGAGATTGCTGTGAACTATGACACCAGGGCACTCTACCCAGGGTGACAGAGTGAGATTTGGTCTCAAGAAAAAAACAAAACAAACAAACCAAAAAGATATGTTGAATGAAAAAGTGATGTTCTCTTGAATGAGAACATCAAGTTCCCTGTGGGCTAGGAAGGAGGGTCTGGTGGGCCTAGTCCTCGAGGCTCTTAAAATAACACACATGGGTGAACCTTCCCTCTTTTCTTTTTTTCCTCTCACAAATATTTATTGAATACCCGTTTATGTGTCAAGCCTCCAAGGTAGATGTGTACCATGACTGAGAGGTCCCACCCACAGGCAGGGTTGACCACAGCCCTCAGTTGTAGACTAAATCTCTCCTGGTTCCAGTAGCCTTTGCAATGGAACATCTGCTCTTCAGCGCCTCACAGGGAGGAGGTGAGGGTCTGTGCATCTGCAGAGCTTCGACCAGAATAAAAGAAGGTGGGGCATTCCTGCCACTGCTACATGGCCCTCCCAACCCTAGACCCCTGCCAGAACTGGCAGGCCCTGGCCAACCCTGCCCACCTGCTGAGCCAGTCACAGAGAACAGTTACACACAAGGTCACATCGGGAGCCAGAGATTAGTGGGTTATGTTAGAGATGGCAGGATTTTTTTTTGGCCGGGGCTGGGTTTGAACCCGCCACCTCCAGCATATGAGGCTAGTGCCTTACTCCTTTGAGCCACAGCTGCTGCCTGGAGATGGCAGTTTTATCTGTTTTGTCTTTAATGTCAAAATGCAAAAATATGATGCACTTTAAAAAAATCAGTATCTCACCACTGCTAACCGTTTCCATTGCCCCCTGTTTCTTCCAGGCCTTCTCCACATGCTGTCTGTGGGTGTGTCACCCTGGCATGGCCTGTGCTCCAGCATCTAACAGCACCTGGACTGATGTGGGAAGTCCCTGCTTTCTAATCATGACTTAGGGACAAAGGGGAATAGAATCCTGCTGGGACCCAGGAGCCCTAGTATAGGCCATGGCCTAGATGGTCTCAGGCTCATCAGCTCTGTGGCAAATCCCTCAGGGAAGGGAGAGGCTGCAGGCGGAGGAAACTCAGGAGAGATTCTGACTCAGAATCCCCATCTGAGATTCCCCGTATGGAAGCCCAGGCCCTTCACCTAGAAACTCTGAAGTGAGTTATTGTTTAAGTTCCACAGGCAAATAGATTCTCTCATATGTGGCTAAGGGATTCTGAATGTAATCTGCACAATTTGGCAATAACTATCAGAATTGTAAAAGCTTGTGCCTGTTGACCTAGTAATTTCACTTTCAAGCACTTCCTCTACATAGATATGTGCATGCTGTGTGTGAAGACACGCGATGCAGGAATGTTTATCATAGCAAAGACCAGAGACAGGCCACACGTCCAAAAAGGTTCTGCTGGGTGTTTTTTTGTTGTTTTGTTTTCAGATAGTCTCTACCTGTTGTTTGGTGCTGTGGCATCATCATAGCTCTCAACAACCTGAAATTCCCAGTCTCAAGCAATCCACCTGCCTCAAACTCCCAAGTAGCAGGGACTACAGGTGTGCACCACCATGAGTGGAAAGGAGTTCTTGATATGGTGCTCAGCCTGGTCTAGAACTCCTGGCCTCAAGTGATCCTCCTGGCATCATATCCAGCTAAGGTTCTGATTTCTTAAACTGTAGTATTATTTGTACAAAGAGTATGCTGCAGCCTTTAAAAAGAATGAGGAAGTGCTATGTGAACTGAAATGTTACTGTCCCTAAAATTTATTGATCTATTTATTTATTTGGGGGCGTTAAAGTCTCACTCTGTTGCCTGGGCTAAAGTGCAGTGGTGTCATCATAGCTCACTGCAGCTTCAAACTCTTGGACTCAAGTGATCCTCCTGCCTCAGCCCCTGAGTGGCTGGAACTACAGGAGTGTACACAGGCGTGTACCACCATGTGCAACTAATTTTTGTATTTTTTGTAGAGACGGGGGTCTTGCTGTGGTGCTTAGCTAATCTCAAAATCCTGACCTCCAACAATCCTGCTGCTTTGGCCTCTTAAATGCTAGGATTACAGGTGTGAGCCATCATGGCCAGGCTCTAAGATTTATTTTTAAGTTAAAAAAATAGAGAGAGCAGAACTGTGTGTAGGGTATACCACCCTTTGTCCGGTTTAAGATGGTATATGCATCTGTCATCTCCAGAAATTAGAGTAGTTGCCTCGGAAGGGAACTGGATGATGCAGAATGAGGTAGGAGAGATTTGCTTTTCATAACATTTTATACTTTTAAGTTTTGTACCAAGTGCATGTATATTTCCTTAAAAGATAAAAAAGGAAAATCTCCACTAGTGATTCTGATGTTCACAATGATTAAGAACGCAGGCAAGTGAGGCACTTAAAAGAGCACCGGGGAGAGAACGAACATGTCTCTTAAAACACAAAAAACCCTTCAGCAGAGGGTGAGAACATCTGTCCAGGAAAGCACGGATGGGCACAAGCTGGGAACAGAGGCTAGCCCCGGGGACAGAGAACTAGACAGAACGGTTGGGAAGGTGAGGCTGGTGCTCACTGAACCCAGCTTCGGTAGCTGTTCTCCTCTGGAATGATACCGCCCTTTGGACTGTGAGCTGCATTCTAGCTCTGGAGTCTGACCAGCACCTTTCTTCAGCTCGCTCTGTCCGTTTCTGTCTCTCCCAGTCTCTCTCTCACGTTGCTTCCTTTTTGACTCCTGGCCTGAGACCGTCCTCTGGCCTCCTCCCCTCCCCCCTAGCAGCCTGGTCTTGTAGATACAGTCTTCTCCTGTGACATTGCTCCCCTGGAGTCTCATTCACATAATTCCCCATGCTTCTGCCCCTCTTGCTTTTCCTGTGCTCACCCTCAGTCTACTCCCTTGGGCAGCTTTCCAGTCTGCTCATGTGTGTTCCCAGCAACATGTTCCTCCTCTAGCACATCCTGCCGGATGAGTTTCTCACAAGAGAAACTATTCGTCTTCACAGCACTATCTTTCTGATCTTATAGTTTATCAAAAAGCTTCTTTCTTCTCATCACACCTGCCTCCCTTGTCACCTCACCCCCCAGCCCGTGTGGGAAGCAGGTGTCTCTCAGGAGCACAGTGACAGATCTGATGCCCACCTTCACAGTTAACGGTGGCTTCTGCCTTCCAGATGGGCTTATTCTAAATCAATACATGTTTCTAGGATGTGGGAAAATACACAGTGCTTAAATGCACAGGTTCTAGATTTGGACTCCCTAGGTTTAAATCCTCTCTCTGCCAGCTGCATAATTATATGTGTGACCTTGTAAAAATTACTTAACTTCTCTGGACCTCATTTTTCTCATCTGGAAGATGGGAAAAATGGCAACACTTGCCCCATAGGGGTGTAGTAAGGATAAAAAGATGATGAAAATAAAGCGCTGAACGTAGTGCTTGGCCCATATCAAGCTCTCAGAGAGCAAGGGTGGGCTATTCTGTTATTATTTTCACTGCAACAAGTGATTGGCCTTTGGAGCTCTTTTTCTAGACTATGTTCTCTTGGTTTTTATACGGAAGTGCTAACACTGCTCTATGAAGCTAATGCATAGACACCATATCTTTATGAGTCATTTCTGGCAGAACACATATCATCTCAAGCCTGAGCCACAGGCAGGGCAAGTGCTACCACTTTTCCATTCCTATTTTTCAGAGGGTTAAATGCGTTAAGTAGCTTTTTCAATGCTACTTAACACAGGTGAAATCAATGAAGATTGGTGCAGCTAAGTTTAGACTACAGAGTTCCTAGCTCTTTCCATTAAACTATATAGACTGGGGTTGGCACACTTCTTCTGCAAAGGGCCGGACAGTAAACAGTTTATGCTTTAAGGGCCACTTGTTGCCTCTGTCTCGTATTCTGTTTTTTTTGGTAACAACCCTTTAAAAATATAAAAACTGGGGCTGGGCACAGTGGCTCACTCCTGTAATCCTAGCACTCTGGGAGGCCAAGGAGGGTGGATTGCCTGAGCTCATGGGTGGAGACCAGTCCAAGCCAGAGCAAGACCTCATCTCTAAAAATAGCCAGGTGTTGTGGCAGTGCCTGTAGTCCCAGGTACTCTGGAGGCTGAGGCAAGAGAATCACTTGAGCCCAACAGTTTGAGGTTGCTAAGAGCTATGACACCAGGGCACTCTACCGAATACAACAAAATGAGATTCTGTCTCAAAAATAAATAAATAAATAAATAGATAGATAAATAGATAAATAAATAAATAAAAATTCTTAGCAATAGGCCAGTGCAGAAACAGGTCATGAGCTACCTTTGACCTGACGGTTGTAGTTCACTGCCGATATAGATTACATTGACAAATCACAAAACAAACCTACTGAAATGGACATACTTAAAAAACCTTAGTCTTTATTAGAATCATTGTTAGTATTTATTGAATGGTTACTATGTGGGAAATGCTGTTCAAAGAGCTGTGTATGGATTAACTTACTTAATCTTCATAGCTACTTGACAGGCACCATTGTCAGTCAGTCTCATTTTACAATTGGAGAGGTTAGGTAACATTGTCACATGCCCCGGCCCATGGGGCTAGTTCAGCAGGGACCTAGGATATGGAGGGAAAGAGTGGAAGGGAACAAGAGACACGAAGAACGAGGAGCAAGACAGGATTCTGATCAAGTAAGTGGCAGAGCTGGGATTCAAACCTAAGCAGGTCAGTCCCGGAGCCTTGGATCTGGGGTTGGAGCTCTGACAGGTACTGCTGTTTGGGAGGGAAAAGGGGACGGGGAAGTCATATGACCCTTAAAACTTCCAGAATAAATATGTTTTTAAGTCATTCACCTTGAGGCTAAGGAGACAAGGAAACACGCCACCTATATTCTATAAAAGATTGCCAGGTTAGAAACCCGTAGTGGTTTTCCTCATGCCATTACAATAGAGGATATGGAGAAGACTGCAGAGGCATCTTGATTTGAGAAAAGCACTTGATTGGATCTCATTAAATTTTAATCATAAACTGAATTCAAAGTAAATTGAAAACTGGTTGACAGAGCACAAACAAAGGGTGATGATAAATGGTGATGCATCTAGAGAAGGGATATCTTCCAGGGGATGACTCTGAGGCAAGGACGGATGGGATTTAATGAAGGTGTATGTCCCTGGAAGAAGACAAACAGCATCGCAAGGGCCAGAGGAAGGGCAGGAGTGAGCAGCCTGAGTAATTAATAAGCCACATTAACAGCTCTCAAATAATCAGGGCTTGGTGTTCAGTAACTGCTTGGAGTTTTGTTTAAAGGTTTCTTTGGGTCAAAAATAGGGTTGAAGAGTCCTAGACACACAGCATAAATATATGAAGGAGGGCATTTTATATACACACGCGCACACACACACTTTACAGTTGGGAAGATCCTTCGATCCAATTCAGATCAGATACTTTCACTTACAGATTCTCAAGGTTTTACATCATTCCCCAAAGTGTAATTTTTTTTTAATTTATAGCAAGTGCTCTAACAATTATATTTTACTATATAATTGGAATAATATATTTTATATTAATCTTTAATATAATGCCAAAGTGTTCAACAAGGAATAATTTTTTTTATGTGTCTAAAAGTCCTGGATTTTAAAAAAATCTTTAAACTCATGAATGTTCTTTGTTTACTACCCAAATGCATGCTAACTTTCATACCATCGGTTTGCTTAGTGGAAGGTTGGTTTTGAGTGAACTGTTTGGCCTTGACTCAAAGTCCAGGGAACAAACACTTCCAAGTATACTCGCAGAATTTCCCAGAGAAGTTCTTCCATTAGGTTTGCCAGAGGCCTGAGCCCTGGAGACAGGGGAACGTTGCCTGGCTCTGGATGGTAACCCTGCACGGTAAAAGTCGCATCAGGCTGAAGGCAGCGCAGCGTGGGACTCCTCCAACCTACTAAACTGAGGAGGACACGGACTAATGGGAATACACTGACTCCACCACGTTGGGAATTGTAATAAACATTCAAGAGAACAACCTCAAAACTAGGCCATATTTCTTGTTGGTTGTTTTTGTTGTCATCATTTTGGTTTTTGTTTTGTTTTTCAGATAAGTTGGTTTCTCTCAGCACACATTTGTCATCTCTAATTCAGTCCAGGCCACAGAGTGAAGGAGAGGAAGAGGGTAGAAAGGAAAAATGGGGACAGAAAGGGGAAAGGATGAAAAGGAAGACAGAATAGGAGAAAAGTAAGTAGGACCACCTTGAAGGAAGTTCACTTTATTTGCCCATTATTAGTGGAGGAGAGAGAGACTTATTTAAATTGTAACTTGTGGGTATCACTGGGTAGAAGGGAGATAAAGAATACAGGTGAAAGGTAAGAGTTTTATAGGGTAAGCCAGTTGGCCAGGAAGAGTTTGGGCAGACAACTTAGAATAGGAAGGAAGTTCAGAGATGACAGAGAGAGACCTGTTGACCCTGGGAGGAGGAAAAAGGAAAAACAGCAGAGCCCTGAGTACAGGGAAAGAGTGAGGCAGAGAGGAGCTGAGTATCCCTCATTGCTGAGAGAGCTGCCAAGACCCCAGGCAGCCTGGGTCTGCGGAGTGGAAGCTGGGGGGAGCACATGGGCTGGAGGCTCCAAAATAGCTTGATTTCAGCTGCCTTGTCAGGGAACCAAGCCAAACTGGCACAGCTCTCAGGACCACTGAGTGGATGGAAGGCTGCCCTTCCCCAGCTCTGGTATCTGGGAAGGTCACTGCACACATCCAAGTGCACACATGGGCATAGCGAGCTGAGCAGTCGGTCGCCAGCAAACGTGGGCTCCTGGGAGCCCTGCTGGACACAGGCGGCAAAGGAAGTCAGTGGGAGAAAGGACAGCCTGGGTTTTAAGAACTAAAAGTATCTCGGTGTTACAATGCATTGGGAAGAAGTAGGAGAGGCTGAGGGGGGCACCTTCTTGATTCTGATCCTCAGATGCTGTCTCACAGAAGGACCACAGGATTGTTTTGATAAGGAAATGAGATCAAACATTAGGGGTCATTTCATGGATCTGAAAGGATTCGAGTTGAATGTGCTTCATCTGTGCTCCCTTCTTTTCCTGCAGCAGTCGCCTGCAATTCACACATGTTTTTAAAGGCTAATCTAAAATTGCCTGCAGCAGAAAAATGATTTGAATTCAGGATATTTCTGAGATTTCCATTTTGTGATGTGTAAAACATAGATTTAATTTAGACAAACCACCCCACCATAATCTATCTTTCTGAATGCCTGTTAAAGGATGCCTGAAAATATGACTGTCTTCTCTTCTTTTTATTTTCAGAACATTTGAAAGTTGCTAACTCCTTAATCCTGGGAGAAGCAAGCTCATTTTCTGTCTTTATAGCCTCCAAAAATGAGTATCCCCGAGTTAAGAGGCCTTCTCTCCGACATCTTGGCGCATTGCTCTGACTTCATTCCTAGTTAGCCCACCCCATGCAAAGAACAGAGCAGATAACCACATTATCTATCTCTTGATGCTCTATGAGTGTAGCTGCAGCTCCAGGCTAAGAATGACGGTAGTGTGGCCTTTAAGAATCAAGGCTACGATGGCATCTGGACAACAGTTAGCTTGATTTCAGAGAATGGTGCATTGTTATTTGAAAATACAATCAGGAACTCATTGTAGGTGAAACATCTCGAAACTCCTGTCCTTTCATCTCAAGGAAATAGAAACACCTAAAAACATGACAAAACACTACACCAGGACCTTAGTATCTCACAGACCAGCAGTGCCAATCAGCCTGTATCAGTCAGCCAGAGCTTGTCTGAACTGTATTCATTGTAATTGTCCCCCCCACCCCAAACAATAACAAAACCAAAAAGTAGTGGTTTAGAAAAGGTTAAGGATTCGGTGTATCTGCCATCTATTAATAATAATGTGTGTGCTAATCGTAGTCATCACCCTGACGTGGTATTAGGATGTGTTTCACAGTTTCCTTTCCCTCCCATCAAAGGCCCCCCCCAAGTAACTGGTGGAGGAGTTTCCAGCTCCAGCTATGTCAGTAACTCTTGGCTTCTGGAGCCCAGCTTGTCTGCCAGTTCTGTGGCCGGCCTTGATGCTGTGGGCAATGCACAGGATGATTCTTCCTGGGTAACCCAAATGGGACAGGAACTCACTCAAGAAATTCCCAGTTTTCTACTATTTGGTTGCAGCCAATCATAACATTAGGATTCCAGGCAGCCCTTCCGCAGAGCCACGTGCTCCCAGGCTTTTCCCAGGTTTCTCTGCCTTTTGCCCTGACTGGGGCTTCACCTTTTGCCTTGAGAGCAGATGAGTGAAACAGAAATCAAAGGAGCTTATACCAGAGGAGCCTGAGCACCTATGAGATTTTGGTAGTTTGCTGGGCTCTAGGGAATAGAAAACTATTAAGAAACAAAGTCCTCTTCCTTAAAGGGCTAACCAACTGGTAGTGGGAGGTAAAATTATTTTATGTGAATAATCAGTCAACAAAACAAGTCTTCTAAGACCACCCATTACGACTGCCCTCCGGGACTACCCTGGCCTTATTTTGCTAGAAGGTAATTTAGACATAATCATGTTAGTCTCCCCCTGCTCCCCAACACAGGCACTTCACTGATGAAGAAATCCAGGCCTAAGGAGCCAAAGTGAATTGCCTAAGTCACAAAACCACAAAAAGTGGAGTAACTGGAAACCAAGTTTCTTGTCCTTTTAAAAAATTATTTATTAGCCTCTTTTTCTTCTGTTGTTAAAAAAAAAAAAAAAAAAACTCCCTATTATAGCTAAGAGACCATCTTGAACTTGAAAGTCACAAGAAGTTTGATGAGCTTCCAAAATCAAGTACTAGCATTTCTCCTCTTGTTTTCCCCAAAGACACTGTCCAATGCCAGCAAATGTCAGGGTTGCTTGGGAGGAATGAGGGCTGTGAGAGAGGGGGTGGGGAGGCAGCTCACAGCCAGCGCAGAGCTCAGCAGAACTTCCTGGCCCAAGAATGGGGTGTTAATTTTTATTTTTATTTTTTTTTAATTTTGCCTGCACGGAAACAGGGATTGGGAAAACTTGGAAATTCTCCTTCCCACTCTGCCACTGACGTGCTTTGGGGGCTGGAAGCCAATTACTTAATCCTCGCCATCCCTGGCTCCCTTCTCCAAGTGGGGCTTGAATTCTTGATCGAAACTTGTGGAGACACTAAATATCCAAACAAATGGTTCCCAGGCAGCTCCGACTGTACCAGGGCATGGAGCCTCCTGTCCTCAAAGAGTTAACCTGGGCTCGGCTTGCCTGCCTGAAATACTAAACCCCCAACACGCTCTTGCAGCAGAAACTTAACTGTCATTTTCTCAGCCCAAGCTGGTCTCTGTGCCAGCAAGAGAAAAGTGGGGAAAGAAAAAACAGAACATTTCAGTAAAGGAAAATAGGTCAGAGGTTACGAAATAAGACTAGGCAGGTGGTAACTCTAAGCACCTTACCTTAGACCCACCAAGGACAGACAGATCAGGCCTCGGGGTGGTCGCGGGCACGTCTCTCCACCTGGGGTAGTTCTCAGCCTCCCTCTCCAGGTCCAGGTAAGTAGTAGAACAGGCTCCGAAGCAGGAAGTGGAAGCTGTATGCAAATTTCTACAGAGGCTAGGAAGCCTCCGCTCAGAATCTTCCTGTGGGCAGTGAATCAACAGCTAAGTCACTTTATTTCTTAAAACAGAAACCTCCTTCATTCACTAGAAAGGGCCAGTGACGAATTAGGCGGCATTTTTGTTTTCACCATTCAGCTAGGAAGCTACCGAGGAATGTCCGGGCCCCTTGTTATCTCTGTGCTATCTCTGTGAGCTCACCTGAGAGGCTGTCTCAGCGAAGGTGTTTGAACTTGAGCATTAAGATCCTTATTCACTAGCACCTCCAAAGGAGGAGACTCACAGATAAAGGGAGGAACATAAAGCAACAGCTTCATTCTATCTCATCTAACTGCTTAAAAATTTGCTGCTGGTGACCACGGAGGGGGACTCACTGTCTACACTCCTGCACTGACGGTATGCACGTGCACCCGTGTGCCCAGGCACACATAGTCCCCTTGTCAGGATTGGACAAGTAGCTGATTTTAACACACACACATGATCCTCCTCTTGCTGCATTGTCTGTAACCTCCAGTTTCTTTCCTCCCTCTCTCTTCCCCCTGTTTAATCAGTAGTCCACAGAATTTACTGCATGGAGGAGACACACTGGGCAGGATGACACCACAGCTGCGTGTGTGCATATATAAAAACAGTTGCCTTCCGGGGCAGCAGAGGGTGATGGCAGCTGTGTCAGTGGGAGCTTTGCAGTCAGAAAGACCTGAGCATGAAGTTGGCCATGCCACTGGCCAGCTGGGAGTCCTGGGCCGGCTCACTGTGCTCCGGGTGCTGAACTTGTCTGACTGTTGAAGAGGTGACAGGGTCAGCCGGCTCAGCTGGCTATCTCTCTGCCTTCATGCAGGAGACAGCCCGAGAGGCTCCCTGTCCAGATAGGGCCAGGTTCTCCCCAAGCAGGACATGGGAAGCAGGTTATTCTGTTTTATAAGCTGGGAAATTATGGCTTGTTTTAAAAATAGCATATGCAGGTTATATACATCTTGGTACATATATATTCTTGTAATAGAATATGATACAGCTAAGAAAAATCATAAATTTTTATGTATGTATTTCTATGAACAATCACGGAAAGTAGCTCTGAGACATTATTTAGTGGAAAATATTATTTTTGCCAGTATATGAGACAAATACACATACGCACGTATGTACATAGCTTTGCATTTGTTCACCACTGGTCCCCAGCACCTAACACACTGGCCAGACCATTGTAGGCAATCACCGCATGTCTGCAATGGCAGGATAGAAATGTCTGGAAGGATGTATGCTGAACTGTTAGATGGTGGTCACTTCAAGGGAATGCAATTGAGGGAAGTCAGTGAGAATGGAGGGCTTTTATAGATACTCCTATAGGGGCTGTGTTTTGTTTTGTTTTGTTTTGTTTTGTTTTGTTTTTTGAGATAGAGCCTCAAGCTGTCACCCTGGGTAGAGTGCAGTGGCATCACAGCTCACAGCAACCTCCAACTGCTGGGCTCAAGTGATTCTCCAGCCTCCACCTCCCAAGTAGCTGGGATTACAGAAACCTGCCACAATGCCTGGCTATTTTTTGGTTGCAGCCGTCATTGTTGTTTGGCGGGCCCAGGCTGGATTTGAACCCGCCAGCTCAGGTATAAGTGGCTAAGGCACCACTTGAGCCACAGGTGCCGAGCCTATAGGGGCTGTTTTATTCCTTTTTCCCACAATAACACATAGAATATTTTCTTTCTTTCTTTCTTTTCTTTTTTAAAGAAAAGGGTAGACTTTAATCTTTATTTGCAGGGCACTGCAAGATATGAAATTCCACATAGAAATAAACCCTTTCAGAGGATAGGCTCCATACATTATGTATGTACAGTTTGGAACTTTTCAAGTTTAGTTTTGTTGTAAAAAGTGCGAGAATAACAAACTGCGTTTAAAAAGAGTTCGTAGTAGAGAAATAATAAGATAAACTTATACCAAACACAGTACATGACAACTTTATGCTTCAGCTATACAATCTAAAAGTTAAAAGTCCCAGGAGTCCCATCCTGAACTTGGAACATATAGCCTTCAGAGGTAGTTTCTGCTACTACATTTTGATCCTCCTCTTCCTCTACAGAGAAATACTTTTCAATCAAGTTTAATGAAGCCTTGTACACAGACTCATTTTCGTGGTTTTGTAGAGCTTCAATTTTGTCCAAACATCCACATTCTTCAATCATTATACTAAGTTTCTCAGTTTCACCTAGTTTTTCAGCAGCCTGAAAGATATTTGAAATGGCATCCAGAATAACCAGAATAATTTTGGTATCTTCTGCAGTTAAGAGGTTCATCAATGGTTCTATTATGCCACAATGAACAAGGTATACAATCTGTTCAACTGTTCCACCACTTGTATAGTTGGTCACAGCCCATACAGCTTCCTTTTGTGTCTTAAAGTCTGCCTTAGAGAGAACACCAACAAGTAATGGGACTAGTCCATGATTCACAACTTGCTGTATCTGGTCCTGATGGCCAGCTGTGATGTTTGACATTGTCCATGTAGCTTCCTTTTGAATGTTAGTTTTGCGGTTGGTCAGCAGGCTGGGAAACACAGTAAGTGCTCCTGCATCAATTACAACCTGAGTCTGTTCATCTGTCCTAGTAACAATATTCCCTATGGCTTTTAGTGCAGGAGTCACAATTGGCAATTCAGTAGCTCCCAAAAGCTTCACAAGTTGGGGCACAACTCCTGTTTTCACAACCATTTCAATCCATTAATTTGGACCATCAGTAAGGTAATAAATGGCCCAGCAAATATCTGCTAATATCTCTGGATCATCATGATGCAGGAGATGCACTAAAGTAGGAAGAATCTGCTCCACAGCATCTAATGGGGGTGCAGGATTCTCTTTGTGACAAAGGTTTGAAAGTGTCTAGGTAAGATTATGTAAGTAACCACATGATAAAGATGTTATATCAGGAATAGCTAGAAGAGCCAACAGTGGGTCAACTGCAACATACTTAATAACCAAGTCTCGGAAAACTGAACCATCACCTGCAATGTTTCCTAGAGCCCATACAGCTTGTTCACTGATATGAGCATGGGGAGACGCCAACAGAGAATGAATGCTGGAATAGCACCTCCATCTACCACAGCCTTAGTCTGTTCTGATGTCCCAGAAGCAATGTTAGTTAGTGTGTAAGCATAAGCAGACTCAAATTGAATGGGACTACAATCAGTTCTACCCAAGAAGGACACAAATTTGGGATCAAACCAGCTTGGATTATATTGTCAATGGGAGGCTGCTTTTCTCTAGAAAGTAATTTCCTGGCAGCCTGAGTAGCTTGGAGCTGGTTTTCCTTATTGGTGCTGTTTATACCTTTGACAATGTCATCCATAGACCAATTTACAGTACCCTGGTTGTTTCGGTTGTCCTGCAGTGGAGAAGTAGCATCATCAGGAAAAGAGCTTACATTTCTCTTTTTCAGCATCTGGTCATCTTCCTTAGCTTTCCTCAACTCCACATTAACTTCTATTCGGCATCGCCTCATTTATGTACTGTCTTTTCCCTTGTTCTTGAACCTGTTAAGTCGGGAAGCTGGTGAATTAGCATTCTCATTGGTGGACATGGTTATGAGACAAAGGGAGATAGCTGCACAGCTAGCTCAAGCTTCCACAGGAGGTGGTGCGGGACTCAAAAGATCTGGGTTGGCTGCCCTGGAAATATCCACCGCAGCTCAGGCAGAACACGGTGTGGCTGACATGATTTTATACTTAGAGAATCCCAAAGACTCAACCACAAGACTCCTAGAAGTCATCAAAAAATACAGTAATGTTTTAGCATATCAAATCATTGTCCACAAGTCAGTAGCCTTTGTATATGCCAATAACAGTCAAGTTGAGTAGCTAATTAAGGACACAACTCCCTTCACCATAGTTTCAAGGAAAATGAAATACCTAGGAATATACCTAATGAAGGAGGTGAAGGACCTCTATAAAGAAAATTATGAAATCCTCAGAAAGGAAATAGCAGAGGATATTAACAAATGGAAGAACACACCATGCTCATGGATGGGCAGAATCAACATTGTTAAAATGTCTATACTTCCCAAAGCAATC
>CAUYPK010051713.1:0-10139 GCA_963574355.1 Loris lydekkerianus | reverse complement strand
CAGCCTTGAAGAAAGATGGAGACTTTACCTCTTTCATGTTTACATGGATGGAGCTGTAACATATTCTCCTTAGCAAAGTATCCCAGGAATGGAAGAAAAAGTATCCAATGTACTCAACCCTACTGTGAAGCTAAACTATAGCTTTCACATGAAGGCTATACCACAAGACTATGAGGAAAGGACCAAGGAAGGGGAAGGGTGGGGGGAGGTTTGGGTGGAGGGAGGGTAATGGGTCGGGCCACATCTATGGTGCATATTTTTATCTATAATAGAAAAAATAAAATAATATAAAAGCCATTTTTGAATTCAAAATTATTCCATTAGGAGCTCAAGAGGTTTTTATTAAAAATATGAAAACATTCATATTTCTTAGAAATGAATGAAAGGGCATCTGGTTCTCTAATGCAAAAATCCTACAGATTGAAAAGGACTTAATTCATTTTCCAGATGTCAGTGTTTAAATGTCAGTGTTTGCCATCACATTCACAATATCACCGGTCATTTAGTTTAAAATTTTCTGTATACTTAGATTTTGGGGTTGTGAAGTTAGGTACAGAAATTGGTTGATTCTTGAGATAGCCCATCACCATATGTTCTGTGCAGGCATAAAGGATGAGAACAATCTAAGCCACTGAGCCAGGTACAGTTTTTCCATGGATCACAATTAAGTTTGCGCTTTAGGGACTTCAACAGCAATTGTGCTTTAGCTGTGGGTTCCATGATCCAACCATAGCTCTGGTTCCATGCAGCCCCTTTCCTGTGTCACCACTGTTTGAATCTGTTAACAATTCCGTCTCAAAGAGCATCTGCTGCCAGGTGACTCAAGCTTTTAATATGTTGATTTATCATTGTCAGATATGGGGGGGGGGGATTATTGCTTTCATTTGAATATTGTATTTAAGGTGCTTTTGCGATTGCAGATATTTTACATATAAATTGCTTTATATTAGAAAAAGCTTTTTGCCCTGTAGTTTTAAGGAAACTTCACATTCATATGTTTTACATTTTAATATCTTCTGCATTGCTGAGCACTTGCAAATTGCTTTCTGTTCGTAATGGCAGTCTGTATGAGCAACAGCATTCTGTGACTGACTGTTGCTGCTTCAAGGAGAAAATTCAATGTGGATACATTTTTTTCTTTTCTAGGGAGCAGAAAGCTTTGATTGTTATTTTACTACCAAAAGAGACAGAACAGGCCACTACAAAAAATAACTTCCCACTTCCTAACTTTTATAAACCAGGAAACTCTATCAGTCAGGTTTCCACTTTTTCGTTCCCTGTTTCATATAGTCTTGAGAGAATTGGGAAGTCAGGTATGGTCTTTGAAATAATAGCACCATCTACTGACTGATTCTGAATTCATTCATCAAGGAAATGATGGCAGAGTTGGAGAAGGTGTTTTAAGTAATTTAATATGTGATTTCAAGCAAATAATAGATAAATGAAAGATGAAAAAAATTCTTACCTGAAATAAAATAGCAAGACTAATCACAGATGTAAGTAGTCACAGAAAATAAACATGCATTACTATTTTTTTAATTAAGAAAGACTGTAAGATATTACTTAAAAAATTTTGATGAGACAATGTCCTTATTATCATTATTATTTTAATTTTCCAGTGTCAACTTATTTTATATTTGTTTAGATGGAGGTTAGAGGTACAAGGTATACATTCAAAAAGAAAATATCTAAGAAATCCTGATGTCCCAGCCATGCATTATGTGGTAACCATAAATGCTCCACTTTTGCATGGTGTACCAGCTGGCTCTAAGCGAACACCTCGTATAATGGGAAT
Organism: Loris lydekkerianus; assembly: GCA_963574355.1. NCBI lineage: Eukaryota > Metazoa > Chordata > Mammalia > Primates > Lorisidae > Loris > Loris lydekkerianus. Next base: position 8,344 of record CAUYPK010051713.1, on the reverse strand, counting down.
TACCTGTATCCCTGCCTGTGGTCTGTCCTCAAGTCCTTCTCCCAAAGGAGTAATGCTATTTCATTAAAAAAATCCAACTGTCTGGATAAATGATCATTGAAAGTATGTCTCAGGGCTCTCATAACAATAAACCACTAGCCACTTGAAGAACATAGAGGGGAATTCAGGACATTCTCCAATCCTTCTTGTTGAGTTCTTTCAATGAGCAAGAGGTTAGTTGTCATTTGGCCTCAAACACAGTCATTTGCTTAACCTCATATCTCCCAGAGAACTGTCTTGCCTCCTACACATCTGTCGCTGGCTGCACATTGCTCATTCTTCCTCTGGAACTGACAGCAAGTTATTCTATATACATAGAAAGATTTTTATGCTCTCTCTTCAGCTTAATATCTCTTTTCTAAATCATTTCAGATGGTTTATTTTCTCTTTCTGACCTCTTCTCCTTTTCCTCCCACATCCATTCTATTTCAACTTTGATTTTAAAAGGAAGGCTGAAGTAAAACAGCTTATATAAAAAAATTTTTTTTAATTCTCTATTTTGAAGCAATCAATGGCCTTTACATACAGCAAATACTTAAAGAAAAAATATATTCTTAGGACTATTTTTTTTTTTTTTTTACTCTGGACAATTTCTTTGAGATGCTAAGAAATGTAGTAAGAAATAAACAATGGAATCATTAAAATACCAACTATGATTATTTACTTATTTACTAGATACTTATTAACTCTTGTATACATGCCAAAATACATAAAACTGAACCCCAGCCCTCAGAGGAGCTCAATCAAGTGAATTCTTCTTTATCCTTTCGTCTTTTTAAAAAGTGACTTTATTATCTGTTCATCTCCCTTGTAGAAGCTAGATACTGGCTAACTATTCAGTTTTCTACTTAAGTGTAGTACTGTTTTAGTTATTATTATAACTATAGTATGTAGAATAATGTTTTAAAATATTAAATTGTTTTTTTTTCCACAAGGCAAAAATCATTGCTTTACTTATGCTGATAATGATATTCCTTTCTGTTAGCTTTTTACATGTTACAGATGGACCAGTGGCATCCTTAAAATCAATATAGAAATATTTAATGTCTTAAGTATGTATACACTTTTTCAAGTGTAGAACACTTAAAAAATAAGAGCTTAAAAATGTCAAATCATAAAGCAACAGCACCAATGTTATCTTTTGAATACATAATGCTTTAATATTTCTCCTTTGTCCTTTTTTAAACAACTGACTCGGACAGGTACATAGGTGATATATTTCTGAGACTTTGGAAAATTGTGAGATGTCCAAGGTCACATAGCAAATAAAAGTTAGACCTTGGCTCAAACCTCTGTTTCTATTTCTTCTGGCACACTAGACAACATAATGTCTTTAGCTGGTAATAGCACTATATATTAATGTGGTTGATAAAATCTGTAGTTAAAATCCACAGTTCTGTTCCAGAATTGTCCTGGTATATTCTTTGAGATACTCACAAGTGTGTTAATTTACTTGACTTCATAAACAAATGCTGGCTTCATCCTTCTCACATTTTTGAGCTCCCACATTCCTACCCATCTGTCTGAGATCATCTGCCCTAATTACCTTGTTTTTGTCTAAGTAAATATTAGTTACACCTGAAAGTACGTATCATTGTCCTTTGAATTCTATTAGGAGGGTCTCAATTTTTACTTGTGTGCTCTTTCTCTTTCCGATACTACCCTAAATATGTTTGGAATATATTTAATGAAGCTGAGGGAGAGAGAGAGAGACTTCAAAATTCTTGGCATGATCATCTTCCTTCAGGAATTGAGAACCTGACAGGCACAGCAGTAAATATGGATAAGGTATGCAAAGAATGAGAGGGATTTCTATCTTTAGGTTTCATCCTCCCCCCCCAAACTATTCTTAGTTCTTTTAGAAGAGAGAATATGTTGGTACTACAAAAATGACATTATAATGCAATTACTTCTTGTGAGCACTAGTGTGATTCTTTTGATACTTGCATATAAAAGTCTCCCAACATGTTTTTACTATAATGAATGAAAATGTATTCCCACAAAACCCTTTTAACTTTCTACTTAATGGGGGGATTCAAAAGGAAAGTAAAAAACTGAAAAAGAGAAGAAACAGTAAACTAACCCTGAAGGTATAAGGTCCACAGCTTGTTTAGTGTGTATCAGATTTAGGTTATGTCCCTGAAATAATTCAAATTCTCTGACTGTATTGACTACTCATCTTTGGTTTTTTCTTTATGTATTTTTGCCATGTTTCAGAAACTATTTGAGGCATATAAAAGCTAGAACATAAATAATAAAATATTGGTGAAAAGAAAGAAAAAGCAAGAATCATGAATGGTGGAACATATAAATGAAAGTAGATAGTTATTGTAATGTATATAAAAGAAGGTAGTTATTGATAGCTCATATAGAGGTTGAGAAAATGGAAGGGGAAGAAGTGGCAGAGAACCAAATCCATGTATTCAGATTATGTAGTCCACATAATTATGATCATTGGTCCTTAAGATAGATTCTACATTTACTCACAGCTAGAACAAATTAATATAGCTATGATTATCATAGCTCAGAGCTATACTCTTCTTTAGTTGATCAAAGCTCCATTATGACACTAAGCTATAAAAACAATGCATGGTACCTTATTATTATGGACTGAATTGTGTCTCCTGAAATTTAACAGAAAATTAATGTTAATATGACCATATTTGAAAATAGGTTTAGTAGGGGAATTAAGGTTAAAGGCAGTCATTAGGATGGGTCTCCAATCCAATAGGACCAGTATCCTTATGAGAAGAGGAAGAGATACTAGGAGTGTGCATGCAGTGGAGTGTTATATAAGAACTGAGAAGGTAGCCATCTGCAAACTAAAAAAAGAGGCTTACCAGAAATAAGCTTTGCCTGTCCTTCATCTTTGACTTCCAACCTCAAATCTATGAGAAAATATATTGCTACCATTTAAAACCATCCCGTCTCTGGTATTCCATTATAGCAGCCATGTCAGACTAATCCCCTCAGAGAAAGCAATGTAAGGTAAATTAATTCTCAATTATCATTTATACAGACCATACAGTAATATTTTTCAAATGGCAGATTACTGGGATTCATCTACAAAAGCTAAGAATAATACATTAAAATGTTATATGTAGGAGACAATTGTATATGAATTAAAGTAAATATAATCCCATCTAACATTTTTTTTCTGGGCCAACTCCATCTAAGGGTGACACTTAAAGAAAAAAGGTAAAAGATGCTGGAGCATAGCCTCCAGATAAAGAGATGTATTTAAAAATGTAAATTTTTCTTTATCCAGCTTTCAAAACATAGAAAATATTTTGTTTCTAGATCCTCTTAAATGACATTTGTTACTTAGTAACTATACTTTTTGAGGAACTGTCAAACTGTTTTCCAATTTTATATTTTATAATTTTTTATACACTATTTTATATTCCCAACCATGTAAGAGGGTTCTAGTTTTTATTCCACTGTTAAGCAAGAAAATGAAAACATGTGTCCACACATAAATTTTATACATTAGTGCTCATAGCAGTATCATTCACAATAGCCAAAAAGTGAGATCAACTTAATGCCTATCAGCTGATAAATGGATAAGCCAGTGGTAGCATGTCCATGCAATGAAATGTCATTTATCAATATAAAAGGAAAGAAGTAATGATCAGTGCTACCACATGAATGAAACTTGAAAACATGCTAAGTGAGAGAGGACACACAATTAAGCGTGTGTCCAAAATGGAACCAGACATTGGTTCCATTGCCTGGAAATGTCCAAAAATGGGCAAATTTATAGAAACAGAAAGTAGATTAATAGTTGTAGGGCTAGGGCTGGAATACGAAGAAAATTAAAACTGACTGTTTTAGGACACCATTTCTTTGGGGGATGCAAAAATTTTAGAATTTGTTTTTATGATGGTGGCACAACCACCTGAATATACTAAAAGGTGAATATGCACTGTAAAATGGGTGCATTACATCCCAATAAAGCAGGTTTTTATTTAACTTAAAAAGTGATTTTATTGTTTGGGATTTATTGAGGGTACAAAGAAATAGGTTACACTGACTGCATGTGTTAAGTAACATGTTTTTTATAATTGTGCCCTGCCACCAAAAGATGTGCCATACAAGCTGGAGCAGCCCCAGAGGAACTACACAGGGTCACTCCCTACAAAGATCAAGCAACAATAAAGAGATCCTTCTGGTGTCTAATCTTGGAGAGACACCTCCTCAACTCTGAGCCTGGCCAGAGGCAACGGTGAAAAACAATGATGAGGCAAAATCAACAGAAAAACTCTGGCAATATGAATAATCAGAGTAGATAAATTCCCCCAAGGATCAATGGGGCAGACATGCACAAGATCCCATGCACAAACAAATAGCTGAGATGTCAGAAATTGAATTCAGAATCTGGATAGCAAATAAGATTGAATTAGAACTCCAAGCAGTAACCCAAAACATATCTCAAAAATTCAACAAATTCAAAGACCAAATGACCAAAGAATTTGACACACTGAGACAAGAAGTTGTATCCCTCAAAGATCTGAGAAACACAGTAGAATTCCTCAGTAACAGAATGGAGCAAGCAGAAGAAAGGATTTCTGACATGGAAGACAAAGTTTTCAAATGCTCCCAAACTCTCAAAGAGGATGAGAAAGGAAGGGCAAAAACAGATCATTCTCTCAGAGAGCTCTGGGATAATTTGAAGAAAACCAATATTTGTCTTATAGGGATCCCCAAAAGTGATGAACTGGCTTCACAAGGTACAGAGTCTCTTCTCCATGAGATTATGAAGGAGAACTTTCCAGACATGCCAAGATTTCTGAAATTCAGATAGCAGACAGTTTCAGAACTCCAGCATGACTTAACCCGAATAAGACATCCCCCAGACACATCATAATCAATTTCACTAAAGTTAATATGAGGGAGAAAATTCTGAAAGCTGCCAGATGAAAAAAAACCATTACCTACAAGGGGAAGAATATTAGAATAACTGCAGATCATTCTGAATCTGAAGAAAGAATACTTTCAAGCTAGAAGAGGATGGTCATCGACTTTTAATCTCCTAAAACCAAATAACTTTCAACCCAGTATACTATAACCAACTAAACTGAGTTACATTCATGATGGAAAAATTAAATACTTCAATGACATTCACATGTTAAAGAAATTTGCCATAACTAAACCAGCTCTCCAGGATATTCTCAGACCTATCCTCCATAAAGACCAGCGTAATCCTCCACCACAAAAGTAAACTCACCCAGAAAATTCAGATCAAATTTCAACTTCCACAATCACAAAAGGATTAAAAATGTCCACTGGACTCTCAAAAGACTTATCAATATTCTCAATTAATGTGAATGGTTTAATGGTCCTCTAAAGAGGCACAGGGTGAATGACTGGATACAAAAACTAAGGCCAGATATCTGTTGCATATAAGTATTGCATCTTACATTAAAAAAGAAATATAGACTCAAGGTGAAGAGATGGTCATCTATATTCCAGGCAAATGGAAAGCAGAAAAATGCAGGCATTACAATCTTGTTCACAGATGCAATAGGCTTAAACCAACCATAATAAGGATAAGGATGGACACTTCATTTTTGTTAATGGTAACATCAATATGATGAGATCTCAATTATTAATTTTTATGCACCCAACCACAATGCACCTCAATTTATAAGAGAAATTCTAACAGACATGAGCAACTTGATTTTCCCCACTTCCGTAGTAGTTGGAGATTTAACACTCCTTTAGCAGTTATGAATAGATCCTTCAAAAAGAAGCTAAGCAAAGAAATCTTAGATTTTAAATCAACCATTCAATATCTGGACTTAAGAGACATCTACAGAACATTTCATCCCAAAAAAACTGAATACACATTCTTCTCATCAGCTCCTAGAAAATACTCCATAACTGACCACATCCTAGGCCACAAATCTAACCTGAGCAAATTTAAAAACATAGAAATTATTCCTTGCATCTTCTCAGACCATCATGGAATAAAAGTTGAACTCGATAACAACAGGAACCTGCATACCCAAACAAAAACATGGAAGCTAAACAACCTTATGCTGAAGGATACATGGGTTGTAGATGAGATTAAGAAGGAAAACACCAAACTTTTGGAACAAAACAACAATGAAGACATGAATTACCAGAACCTCTGGGATACTGCAAAGGCAGTCCTAAGAGGGAAATTTATAGCACTACAAGCCTTCCTCAAGAAAACGGAAAAAAAGGAAGTTAATAACTTAATGGGACATCCCAAGAAACTGGAGAAAGCATAACACTTCAACCCCAAACCCAGCAGAAGAAAAGAAATAACCAAAATCAGAGCAGAAGTAAATGAAATTGAAAGCAAAAGAATTACACAGCAGATCAATAAATCTAAAAGTTGGTTTTTTGAAAAGATCAATAAAATAGACAAACCTTTGGCCAACCTAACCAGAAAAAAAGAGAAAAATCTCTAATTTCATCAATCAGAAATGGTAAAAATGAAATAACCCCTCAGAAATTCAAAAAATCCTTAATGAATACTACAGGAAACTCTACTCTGAGAAATAGAAAAATCTGAAAGAAATCGACCAATACCTGGAAGTATGCCACCTACCAAGAATTAGCCAGAACAAAGCGGAAATGTTGAACAGGCCTATATCAAGTTCTGAAATAGCATCAACTATACAAAATCTCCCTAAAAGAAGCAGCCCAGGACCAGATGGCTTTACGTCAGAATTCTACCATACCTTTAAAGAAGAACTAGTACCTATACTACTAAACCTCTTCAAAATATAGAAAAAGAACAAATATTACCCAACACATTCTACAAAGCAAACATCACCTTGATCCCCAAACCAAGGAAAGACCCAACAAGAAAAGAAAATTATAGACCAATATCACTAATGAATATTGATGCTAAAATACTCAATAAGATTCTAACAAACAAAATCCAACAACACATCAAAAAAATTATATACCATGACCAAGTCAGATTTATCCCAGGGTCTCAAGGCTGGTTCAATATACATAAATCTATAAATGCAATTCAACACATAAACTAAAAAATAAGGACCATATGATTCTTTCAATTGATGCATAAAAAGGTTTTGATAATATCCAGCATCCCTTTATGAACTGAACACTTAAGAAAATTGGTATAGGAGGGACATTTCTTAAACTAATAGATGCCATCTGCAGCAAACCCAAAGCCAATATCGTATTGAATGGAGTTAAATTGAAATCATTTCCACTTAGATCAGGAACCAAGAAAGGTCGCTCATTGTTTTCATTGCTCTTTAACATTGTCATGGAAGTTTTAGCCATTGCAAATAGGGAAAAAAAGACCATCAAGGGTATCCAAATAGGGTCAAAAGAGATCAAACTTTCATTCTTCATAGATGATATGATCATATATCTGGAAAACACTAGGGAATTCTACTACAAAACTTTCAGAAGTGATCAACGAATACAGCAATGTCTCAGGCTACAAAATCAACACCCATAAATCTGTAGCCTTTATATATACCAACAATAACCAAGCTGAAAAAACAGTCAAGGACTCTATTCCTTTCACAGTAGTGCCAAAGAAGATGAAATATTTGTAAGTATACCTAACAAAGAATGTGAAAGATCTATACAAAGAGAACTATGAAACTTTAAGAAAAGAAATAGCTGAAGATGTTAACAGATGAGAAAACATACCATGCTCATGGCTAAGAAGAATCAACATTGTTAAAATGTCTATACTACCCAAAGAAATATATAATTTTAATGCAATTCCTATTAAAGCTCCATTGTCATACTTTACAGATCTTGAAAAAATAATACTTCATTTTATATGGAATCAGAAAAAACCTCGAATAGCCAAAACGTTACTCAGCAATAAAAACAAAGCAGGAGGAATCACGCTACCAGACCTGAGACTCTACTATACATCGATAGTGATCAAAACAGCATGGTCCTGGCACAAAGGCAGAGAAGTAGATGTCTGGAACAGAATAGAGAACCAACTGATGAATTAAGCTACTTACCATTATTTGATTTTGGATAAGCCAATTAAAAACATTCAGTGGGGAAAACATTCCATATTTAACAAATGGTGTTGGTTAAACTGCCTGGCAACCTGTAGAAGATTGAAACTGGACCCACACCTTTCACCATTAACTACGACAGACTCTCACTGGATAAAAGATTTAACCTTAAGACATGAAACTATAAAAATACTTGAAGAAAGTGCAGGGAAAACTCTTCAAGGAATCATCCTGTGTTAATATTTTATGAGGAGGACTCCCCAGGCAATTGAAGCAGTACCAAAAATACACTACTGGGACCTGATCAA
>CAUYPK010051711.1:0-37841 GCA_963574355.1 Loris lydekkerianus | reverse complement strand
ATACAGTAACCATGATCTTTTTTTGGTGGGGTTTCGCCTTTGGGAAGTGCCTGGGTGGCTCATCGGTGTCCAACCACTGTCCTGAATGTTTCCTATTGTCGTAGAGAATCCACTCTTCATCACACGTGATGATCCGATCCAAAAAAGGATTGTTTTGGTTGTACAAAAGCAATGAAGAACAAACCTCGAAACGTGACAATTTCTGCCGATCGTTTAAATCATGGGGCACCCACTTTTCGAGCTTTTTGACCTTTCCAATACATTTTAAACCATCAAAAACCTCATGGGGAGCTGACACCCAGTTCTTCCGCCATTCCACGCACCATTTGTGATGGGTCAGCCTCCACCAGGGTCCTCAAATCCTTGTCCTGGATTACTCTAGATTGACCACTTCGGGGCTCATCTTCAAGGCTAAAATTTCCGGAACGAAATTTCGCAAACCAACGTCAAACAGTGCGTTCATTAACACTATCATTGCCAAATGCCTGGTTAATTTTTCAGGCTGTTTCAGCAGCGCTTTGGTTCAATTTGAATTCATAGAGAAAAATTGGCCGAAAATCGCTTAATGACATCGTATAGTAATAGGCTGAAAAGAGTAAAAAAATTAAAAGTAGAAAAAAATGAACAGCATCAATGTATAGAGTACAAAATTCTCTGTTGATCAGTATATACCTCGACACAGTAGAATAAATATTTATTGAGATATGGAGCTACAAAACACATGACATTAAAACGGACAAAACTTTTTAAACAACCTGTTAAAAAGAAACAAGTGACAAAACAAGGTGCATACTATTGAAATTAAAGGCTAGCTGAATTGTTGAGGTATGGCAAAACTTCAGCAACTCTCAGCCTGGAAGCAGCTTATCTAGAAAATATTTTCATCACTTCAAGTTGTGCCTCTCAGAAAATGATGATAGTCTGTTCACTATTTCTACCATAATCTAAAATAATATGAAATGGGCAGTAAAAGCCAAAAATTCTGTGTGAGGCTTTGTGGGCAAGGAAAGGAATGGGTGTCAGTCCTTTTAAAAAAAAAAAAAAGGCCCTCTGATTTTCTTCCTGGGATTTGTTGTAAAACCATTTGCAGAGGAATTTGGGGGAAACCCTGGATCAGGGGATCATTTTATGTAGTAAATAACTCCAGTCATAGGCCAGACATGCATCTCACCCCTCCCTAACACAGGCTTGGGAAACCCACCAAGCAGAGAGAGGATTATGTTGTATTAGCGCTAAATCTCAGGTCTTATTGCTGGGAGGATCTTCATATTTTTGTCTCTAATAAGGAGGATGGAAAAAGGAAGATAATGACCACCAACAATGGAGAGGAAAATGTAACTGAATATGGCAGCCCCAAGAAGATAGATGGGAGGTAGAATCCCAAAGCGCTCAGATTCACTTTAGAGTTCACGGTGATGATTCCCTTTGATTCATGGCTACAGTTCTTATGGGCAAAAGAACTTAGCTAGAGTTGGGATGCAAACAGAAAGAAAGGCTTTTCCAGCTGGGAAAACAAAAGATGTTTTGGATGATGTTGATGAAAGCTTTTTTAAAGTGAGAGGTACAGAGAGAGTGTAAGAGGAAGGCAGCTGGAGTTTTTCCAGATTGGCTAATGACGCATGGAGCTGCTGACACAGCAGTTCATCCAGCCTGTGTAAGAGAGAGCTGCCTTGGGGACCTGCCCCTTCTCTTAGGGCTGGACCCTGAGAGTCCAGAGCAGGGGAGGCTTCACCACTTGGTCTATAAGATTTTTTTGTTCTGGTTCTCTAAGTTAAATGCTCACCACTGGGACATACTTAACTAAAACTCAGCTTAATTTTTCCCCTTTTCAGACTTTGTCCCCCTTAGCAGGTATTTGGTTTCTAAGATCAGAAATCAACAGGGGAGTAGACGTTAGTGTGGGTTATAAAATAAAATGAAACGCCTCTACTTTTTCATCCCCTTTTACTCAAATAATCTGGTGCTTTGCTCATGAGGCTGAGTAAAACCCAACCTGGATGTGAAATACTCACCTACTTGGTGATCAGTTACCCATCCAGAAACCTCAAGAGCTACAGGTCTTAGTAATTATGTCTATCAAGTTGTGCAGTTGTACCTCCGCTATCTGAAATGGAAAATGTCATGCATTAATAAGATGTTGCACTTTAATCTCTTTCTTCGTGTTGTTTCTCCAATTGAGGCAAATTGCAGATTGCAGCATCATTTTCTCCCCATTATCACTAAGGGATCTCTAATCTCTCCTTACTTAATTTCAGTAGGGAGAACTCACTGCCTCTGAAAGTATCATAATTCATTCCATCTTCAGAATTTGATATAAGATAAACTCTAAATTTGACAAAGCGTTCTTTCTAGGTGACAGTAATAAGGCTGAAGTGTTGATATCTGAAGCTTATCCTCCCCTGAACTCACATGCAGAAACCACCCTCTTGTTTATAATTCATACCTATAGCTAAGTTCTTCCATGCTATCAGGAATTTTGGAAGAATAATTCAGAGGCTTTAGTGTTTGGCCTCATTTTGGTGACAAAGTGTTACCTCTAGCACAGTGAATTGAGTTTAGACCTTGGGAAAATGTCCTCATTTGAAGGTTGTTACACATGAGAACAGTTACTATAGGGAAGGGTGGATTGTGGAGAATGTCCTCTAAATATCTTTCTGCATTTTACCAACTTTCATGTTTAATTGAGAGTGCTGTAGATACTTCCCAAATAGCAGCAAGACAGCCCTAGAATACTCTATTCCAGGGATCAGAAAACAACAGCCCATGTACTAAATATGTCCTTGTTTTTTTTGTTTGTTTGTTTTTAGTCAGGGTTCTCTAGAGACCAACTATATTCTATTGCCCATTTTTGTAAGGCCTTGTGAGCTAAGACAGTTTCTTACATTTGTTAATGGCTGAAAAAAAATCAAAAGAATAATATTTTGTGACATGAAATTACATGAAATTCAAATTAAAATGTCTGTAAATAAAATAAAGCTTTCTTGGAAAACATCCATGCTCATCCATTTATGTGTTATCTATGGCTGATTCCATATGATTATAAGAGCAGGGTCAAGCTGCTGTAACAGAGATTGTATGGCCCAAGAAGCCTAAAATATTTTCTATCTCACTCTTAACAGAAACGTTTTCTGACCTCTAATGTGTGTCCTCCCATGTCTTCCTAGTATTGCCTTAAATTCAAGAATTTAAGAATTCTCTTTGTTTACCTGGATCTTTATTCTCAGCTCATTGTTTACAAAGCTTTTTATATAGTACCTGGCACATACATAAATGCTTAATGAATAAATATAACCAACACTTTCATTGTAAGATAAATGGAATAAGATAACAGATGCTCCAAAGGTGAAAATCCAGTGTACCTCTTATTAGAAACAGCACAAAGCAAAGAAATTTTCCTTTGTCAGTATGTTCAGTGATAACATGAACTACCATCCTCTCTGTATGAGATCTGAAATTCAAGAACCTGGGCACTGGTTCTAGACTCCCTGGCTTGTAATTATAAAGAAAAATCCTCTAATGCCAATAATAAGACCAGCCTCTATACCTTTTAAGTGCAATCTTCTTGATTATAAGCAACCACTGACCAAAGACATCAATTAGAAAGGAAGATTTCTTAAACCCTGGGGCAAGAATTCAGTAAAAATCAACTTGAGAAGTGGTTTAACTTTTCCACCCGCCTTCAGCACACAGCATTCAAAGCAAATCTATCACTTCCCAGAGCCTGGAAGACAAGAATCCCCCAGTGTTTCTTGTTGGGTGGTTCCTTTTTTCTAAACACCATCACCCTGTTTAAAACTAATGTAGAGGAAGTGGTTCAGGAAGGGGATAGATCTGTTTGCTTGTTCCTGTCTCGTTATTTTATTTCAAAATATTTCATACTGTTTTTAGAGCATTTGGGTGCTTTAAGTCCTTTGGAAGATCATAAATTGTAACTATACCTCAACAGAGACCCCAAGAGACTGCTGTCATACACCCATCTCTGAGGAAGAGCCAAAAATTCCTGCATAGAACCTAGTCAGTCCAGGATGTAGAATGGCAAGAAAAAACCTAGAGGAAATTCTGGAAAAAGAACCAAGGAATGTTTTATCCTGCACATAGAAGGCAACGCAGCCTATAGTTTGTGCATTTTCAAGCATGAAGAATGAGAAAATTTGTGCAATTAAGTATTAAATTTAAACTAACCACCGAGACACTTCTACATTCATTTGTTCAATCAATCATTCTTTCTGTCACCTTAAACATGAAACTTTCTTTGATTTGTTGGGTTGGAGTCACTGCCTCTCATTGTTTTCATAGTTATTCACACCTGCCTTCTTTTCAACACTTATGGAAATATATATATATGAATATAAACACACAGACATACAATGTATATACTATTACTATTGTCTATATATATATATATATATATATATATATATATATATATGTAATGAATACACTATTCTAATTTATATAATGTACATATCATATCATTTTTACTACCTTATATATATTCTGTTATATATAGATAGATAAAGATACAGATAGGGGATGGAGGAACAAGGTGGCAGACTAGATAGCTCCTTTGTAGCCAAGGGTGGTGAGATCCAGAAGAAAGGACTCCAGCATCTTTTGGCTGGTGGGCTCTGCCCAGAAACATCTCTTGAAGGGCACAGGCAGGCAGCAGGAGACTCCAGGATCCCAGAAGGAGGTCAGGAGCAGTAGAGGGAGAGTACTTGCATGGGGGGAGAGGCCAGCTATTTGGGTGGTTTTCAGATAGAGAGGGCCTGCCATGTAGGCTTTTTTTTTTTTTTTGGACCTGAGCACTTGGTGGAGTTACCTTGGGAGAACTCAGGTGAGCAAACAAGTGATCTTGAACACTGCCCAGGAGCCAGGACTGAGCCACTGGGTGGAACAAATCTCTCATTGTTTGGCTGTGGTATCAGGCACAACCATTGTGGGAAGGCTGCTTTCCCTTATCAGCCATCAGGGTCCTACTGTGAGGCTGGTTCTGGTGTGACTGATAAGCTGGGCAGCCACTCATGGGAGATTTGAGCCACCCATGGAGATGCTTTACTAGGAAAACCACTGCATGGTCAGGAGACAAGGTTTGGAAAGGTCAAGGCATATCTATTAAGCAGGCCAACAAGAGTTTCTGACTCCCAACCCTACAGAGAGTGAGGGTAAAGAAATCAAGAAGACGGGGCCAGGTCTCCTCTACAAGACAGAAGCTTCCAGCCTCCATCTTATACTGCTGTATCAGCATTGTGATTAGCATCTCATACACCAGAAAATCACCTGTTTTCCAGACAATATATGGCAATATATGTATTTTTTTACCATTAAAAATTTTGTTTTCAACTTTTTTCCCTAGATTTTTCTATTTCTTCGCTTTTGTTTTTTTTTGTAATTATAATTTTTCATTGTTTCCTTCTTCAAAAGTAAGGGCTACATTTTTGCTAGTTTTTCTGCTCTTGTTATTCTTTTTCCCTCCAGTTTTAACCCTTAAGGTTATTTATTTATTTGTTTTGTTTTGTTTTATAGTATTTTTATTTTTCCATTTTTACTTTCTTCAATAACAAGAGCTCCATTTTTGCTAGTTTTCTTACCCCTCTTATTCTTGTGTTTCTTTTCATTTCTCTCATTTAAGCTCTCTTTTTGTAAAGAGTATTTTATTTTTCTTATCTTTCCCACAGAAATTTCTCAAATAACAACTAAGATGTAACCTCCCCTTTTTTTACATCTTACATAATTTTGTTTTCAATTCTCTTTATATACTTTTATTATTATTATTTCTTTTTGTCTAACCTGGTTTAGTATTTGTAATTCTGTATTCCGTTTTTGTTCTTCTTCTATATATGGTGGAGGTGGGGGGTGGGGGTCTTGTTTCTGCTCAGGCTGGTAAGGAGCTTCTGACCTTGAGGAATCCACCCAACCCATCCCCCAAAAGGCTGGGAACTGTGGGTGTGGATTGAAGCACCCTGCTAAACACCATTATTGCCACTGTCTCTCTCTCTTTCTCTCTCTCTCTCTTTTTTTTTTTTTTTTTTTTTTGCAGTTTTTGGCCAGGGCTGGGTTTGAACCCACAACTTCCGGCATATGGGGCTAGCACCCTACCCCTTTGAGCCACAGGCACCTAACCACTTGTCTCTCTCTTTCTATTCCTCTTTCTTTTTTGTCAACCACTCCTTTTATCCCCCTTTCCTTTTTATTTTCTCTTTTTATCTTTTCTCTCTTCTTGCTCTTCACTCTTCTCTTCCTTTTGGTCCTATACAAAAAAGGACACTTCAACACCTAAGATTAGAGACAAGGTAATTTAAAGTGGAGGAGAAAGTAAAATAAAAAGGTAGAGGAAGGAAGTAGACAGAAAGAAAACACCCATGAGGAAGAACCAACAGAAAAATACTGGCAACATGAAAAATCAGACCAGAGAACAACCACCACCACCACCACCACCCCACTACCAAGGGATTGTGAGGTAGCTACTTCAGAGGATTCTATCTATAAAAAAAGTTAGAAATTACAGACAGGGAATTTAAAATATTGATGGTAAAAACAATGAAGGAAATTGCTGAGAAAGTGGAAAGTAACCAAAAGGAAATCCAAAAACAGAGCAAAATAAAGGATGAAAGATATGAAGAATATAGAAAGGACATAGCAGAGCTTAAGGAATTGACACAGGCAATCAGAGAATGTAAAGATGCAGCGGAAGGTATCAATAACAGATTAGATCATGAAGAAGAAACAGTCTCAGCTAGAGGATAAAGCTCTTGAGTTAACATAGGCAGTTAAAGAGTCAGAAAGGAAGATAAAGCAGAACATTCACTGAGAGAATTATGAGACTTCATGAAGTGTTCAGACATATTAATTATAGGTATCCCAGCAGGGGAAGAAGAGCACCCTAGAGGAATGGAAGCCACACTAGAGGATGTCATAAATGAAAATTTCCCAAGTATTACCAAATATTCCAATACACTCTTTTCGGAGAGATATCAAACCTTGAATCATCTCAACACAAATAGAGCCTCTCCAAGACACATTGTCATGAAGCTATCCAAAGTCAAGATGAAAGGAAAAATTCTGCAAGCAGCCAGGGGTAAGTACCAGTTGACTGACAGGAGAAAATCCATCAGGGTGACAGCAGACTTCTCAAATGAAACTTTTCAAGTCAAAAGAGAAGGGTTATCTACCTCTTTAACTGCCTATATTAGCTCAAGAGCTTTATTCTCTAGCTCTGAGATTATTAAACAATTTTCAGCCCAGAATTCTATATCCTGCTAAGCTAAGCTTTAAAATTGATGGAGAAGTAAAATCTTTTACTGATATGCAAATATTGAGGAAATTTGCCATAACAAGACCAGGTCTACAGGAAATACTTAGAATAATAGTCCACACTGACCATGACAATGGACCACTAGCAAAGTAAACACACAGAAACTAAGGGACAAAATCTAGCTTCCAAAATGATGCAAAGGCTAAAGCTAAGCAATGGACTTTCACAAAATAAGATGAATAGAGCTTCTCTTCACTTATCAATTCTTTCAATAAATGTTAATGGCTTGAATTCCCCATTGAAGAGGCACAGCCTGGCCAAATGGATAAAAAAAGCACAAGCCATCCATAGGCTGCCTAAAGGAAACACACCTAGCCTAAAATGACAAAGTAAGACTCAAAGTGAAAGGATGAAAAATAATATTTCAGCCAAATGGAAATGATAAGAAAGGAGGGTCGAAATCTTATTTTCAGATACAAGTGGATTTAAAGCAATTAAAGTAAAAACAAAACAAACAAACAACAACAACAACAACAAAAAAGGTAGACATTTCATACTGGTCAAGGGAACAATACAACAGGAGTACATTTTAATTATAAATAGTAATGTACCCAACTTAAATAATCCAAGATTTATGAAACAGACCTTAATTGGTTTAGCTCTGTAAGAGGGGTGTTGCAATATATATATCCTATATAGGATATACCACCATAATAGTAAGGGACTATGTAACATTCCTCTTACAGAGCCAGAAAGATCCCCTAAATAGAAACTAAAGAAACCTAAACCAACCCTAGAACAACTAGGCTTAATAGACATATACAGAACACACCATCCCAAAGCTAAGGAATATATGTTCTTCTTGTTATCCCATGGATCATTCTCCAAAATATATCATATCCTAGGATACAAATAAAACCTCAACAAATCCAAAAGAATTGAAATTATATCTTGTATCTTTTCAGACTATAAGGCAATAAATGTGAAACTCAACTCTAACAAAAAATTTTCACACACACCCCCACAAGGACATAGAAGCTAAACATACTTATACTGAAAGACAGTTGGATCTAGAAAGATATAAGAGAGGAAATCATTAACTTCCTTGAATATAACAACAATGAAGACACAAGCTACCAAAACCTGTGGGACACTACAAAAGCAGTCCTAAGAGAGAAATTTATCTCATTAGATGCCACATTTGAAAAATAGAAAGAGAGCACATTAACAATTTAATGAATCATCTTAAAGAAATGTAAAGGGAGGAGCAATACAGTCCCAAACTGAGCAGAAGAAAAGAAATAACCAAATTAAATCAGAAATAAATGAAATTGAAAATGAAAGAATCATTCAGAAAATTCAGGAAACAAAAAGTTGGTTATTTGAAAAGATAGATAAAAAATTTAAACTCATGGCCAGATTAGCCATAAATAGAAAAGTACATCTTTGATAACATCAATCAGAAATGAAAAGGGAGAAATAACAACTGATACCACAAAGATATAAGAGATTATTTCTGACTACTTCATAAATCTTTATCCCCAGAAATTTGACAATGTGGAGGAAATGGACCAATACATGGAAACACACCACCTCCCTAGACTTAACCAGGAAGAAATAGATCTCTTGAATGAACCAATATCAAGCACTGAGATTAAAGAAACAACAAAAAAGCTTCCAACAAGAAAAGGCCTGGGACAAGATGACTTCACATCAGAATTCTATCACACCTTCAAAGATGAGCTTGTACCTATACTGCAGAACCTATTCCAAAATACTGAGAAGAAAGAAATCTTCTCCCAACACATTCTATGAACCAAACATCACCCTGATTCCAAAACCAGGAAAGGATTTAACTAAAAAGGAGAACTACAAACCAATTTCACTAATAAATATCGATACAAAAATACTCCACAAGATCATAGCTAATAGCGTGCAGCTACACATTAAAAAAATTATAAATGATGATGGAGTAGGGTTTGTCCCAGGAATGCAAGGATGGTTTAATATATGCAAATTCATAAATGTAATTTCACCATATCAATAGAAGCAAAAACAAAGATCATATGATCCTCTCAATAGATGAATTAAAAAACATTCAATAAAATTCAGCATCATTTTCTAACAAGAACACTTAAGAATACAGAAATAGGTAGCACATTTCTTAAGCTGATTGAAGCCATCTATGACAAACCCTCAGCTAACATCATACTGAATGGAGTAAAACCAAAAGCTTTTCCTCTTAGAACTGGAACCATACAAGGATGTCCACTATGGCCACTATTATTCAACATTGTCCTGGGAGTTCTACCCAATGCAATCAAGCAAGAAAAGGACAGAAAGGACATTAAATTGAGGGAAAAAGAGGTCAAACTCTCACTTTTTTGCTGATGAAATGATTTATACTTAGAAAATCCCAGAGATTCAACCACAAAACCCCTGGAAGTGATTAGGGAATATAGCAATGGCTCAGGGTATAAAATCAATGTCTATAAATTAGTACCTTTTGTATATGCCAATAACAGCCAAATTGAAAAGCAAATCAAGGACACAATACCCTTCACAGTAGCTTCAAAGAAAATGAAATACTTAGGAATATACCTGACAAAAGAGGTGAAGAACCTTTACAAAGTGAATTATGAAGCCCTAAGGGAAGAAATAGCTGAAGACATTAACAAATGGAAGAACACACCATGTTTTTGGCTGGGAAGAATCAACATTGTTAAAATGTCTTTTATACCTAAAGCAATCTACAAATTCAATGCTATCCCCATTAAAATACCAACATCATACTTTTAAGAACTATAAAAAAATAGTACTTGTTTTTGTACAGAACCAGAAAAAAATACTGTGTACTCAAGGCTATTCTTAGTAACAAAAACAAAACCAGAGGCGTCATGTTCCAGACTTCAAGTTATATTACAAATCCATAGTAATCAAAACAGTATAGTGTTGGCACAAAAATAGAGACATAGACATATGGAACAGAATAGGAAACCAAGAGATGAAACTAGTCTCTATTTGCCATCTGATCTTTGATAAACCAAACAAAAGCATATGGTGGGGAAAAGAATCCCTATTCAACAAAAGGTACTGGGATAACTGGATAACTACATGTAAACAACTGAAACTGGACACAACTTTCACCACTTAACAGAAATTGACTCAAGATAGATAAAAACTTTAAATCTATGGTATGAAATAATAAAGATCTTAGAAGAATGTCTAAGGAAAAACTCTTTACAATGTTGGACTGGGAAAATATTTTAAGACAAAAACTTCAGTGGTCATTGTAACAACAAAAAATTAACAAATGGGACTTAATTAAGCTAAAATGCTTCTGCACTGCTAAGGATATGATAAGTAAAGCAAGCAGACAATCTTTAGGATGGGAAAAAATATTTTCAGGGCATGAATCTGACAAGTATTTGATAACTAGAATCCACAGAGAGCTCAAATTAATCAACAACAAAAAAAGAGTAAACAATCCCATCTACCACTGGCAAGAGATATGAACAGAACCTGCTCTGATGAAGACAGACAAACAGCCAGCAAATAATTGGAAAAATTTTCATCGTCCCTGATCATCACAGAAATGCAAATCAAAACCACCTTGAGATATCGGATCAGATTTCACCTAACCCAAGTGAAAATAGCCCACATCACAGGTCTCAAAGCTGCAGATGCTGGCATGAACATGGAGACAATGGAATGCTTTAACGTTGTTGGTGGGACTGCAAACTAATACAACCTTTTTGGAAGAAAGTATGGAGAATCCTCAATGAACACAAATTAGACCTCCCAGTTGATCTTGCAATCCCATTACTAGACATCTAGCCAGAAGAAAAAAAATCATTTTATCATAAGGACATTTGCACTAGATTGATTACTGCAGCTCAATTTGCAATTGCCAAAATGTGGTAACAACCTAAATGCCCACCAAACCAGGAATGGAATAACAAGCTGTGGTATATGTATGTCATGGAACACTATTCAGCCGTTAAAAAATAAGTGAAGCCAGTAGATGATCTAATACACACCCACAGAAGACAAAAACCCAAATCAATTCAAGGTGGGGGGCAGGGGAACAAGAGAGTAGGGAGAGGGGAGGAAGGTGGGGGATGGGGTGTTTCCACTTAGGGGACACAATGTTAGGGTGTATGGTACACCTTTTGGGGGTGGGGCACAGTTAGAAGAGGGACTTAACCTAACAAATGCAAACAGTGTAAACTAATTCTTTGTACTCTCAATTAACCTGAAACAATAAAGAAGAATGAACTAAACACCTATTTCTCACCATATGCAAAAATCAGTTCAAAATAGATTAAAGATCCTAATGTAAGACCTGAAACTATACAACTTCTAGAATAAAACAGAGGGGAAACACTTCAGAACATTGGTGCAGGCAAAGATATTATGGCTAAATTTTCAAAAGCATAGGCAACAAAAGTAAACAAATGGAACTATATCAAACTGAAAATTTCTACACAGCAATAAAAACAACATAGTGAAGAGATAACTTGTTGCATAGGTGGAAAAGTATTCAACCAGCAGGAGACTAATATTCAAAATATACAAGGAACTCAACGTAATAGAAGAAAAAAACACTAATAAACCAATTTACAAAGATGCGGCACCCACCTAAGTATCCATCAATGGATCAATGGATAAAGAAAATATGGCATATTTACATGATGAAATACTATTAATCCTTAAAAATTAATGAAATTATGTCTTTTGCAGTAACATGGATGGAAATGGATATCATTATCTTAAGTGAAACAAGTCAGGCACAGAAAGTTAAATATCAAATTTTCTCATTCATAATTGGCTGCTAAAATGGGTACATATGGATGTAGAGTCCAAATGATTGACAATGGAGACTCAAAGGAGTGAAAGTTTGGGAGGGAGGTGAATGATGAGAAAGGACCCAATGGGTACAATGTAGATAACTCAGGTGATATCTGCCCTAAAACCCCTAACCGGACCACTGATCAATCTGTGCATGTAACAAAATTGCACATGTACACCATAAATTTTTAGAAAAAAAAAATGTGCAAAGGATCCAAATAGACATTTCTCTGGGAAAAAAAGACATACAAATGCCAATAAATATATGAAAAAATGTTTAACATCACTACTCATCAGAGAAATGCAACTCAAAACCACAATGAGATATCATCTCACCCCAGGTAGAATAACTATTATAAAAAACACAGGGAATAACATGCTTGTGAGGATATAGAAAAAGGGGAACTCTTACAGGAATATAAATTATTACCACCATTATGGAAAACAGCATGGAGATTTATCAAAAAACTAAAAATAGAGCTACCATATGATTTAAGAACCCAATTAGTGGGTATCTTCCCCCCCAAAAAAAAATGAAATCTGAAAATCAGTATCTGAACCCCCATGTTTATTGCTGTACTATTCACAATTGCCAAGATATGGAATTGAACTAAATGTCCATCAACAAAAGAATAAAGAAAATGAGGTATATCTATACAATGCAATACTATTCAGCCATAAAGACAATAAAATCCTATCACTCTAATCCCATAAATATCCATAATTCTTACATGTCAACTAAAAATAAAAGGGAAAACAAAGATGGAATGTGCTGTCAACAGAGATTCTCTACCTATGAGTAGAATGTTGGGTGAGTCTCACAAAAATCATCAGGCGTCTCTGGTCTTGGCATTAATAAGGGCTCAGTCCTAGACTAAGAGCAAAGTCACCTGCAGGCTTTTGGCTTGGTGGATGCCATGATATTTGCTTTCTCAGTTACCCTTTTACTCTTTAAGTTGCCACAGATCCCTGGGATTACCAGATGAGCATATTACTCCACAAGGAACATACAGAATCTGCTTTAACAGATAAAGAGGTATTCCAGATCAGACTCTCCATCACAGTCACTCTTCCTCAGTGTCCTACTCACACTCTGCCACCAAGTTCTTTTTTTTTTTTTTCTTCTGTCTGAACTGTATCAATCAAATATACCATATGCTCAAAATGAGAGAGGTACAAAGTAAATTAAACAAAAGAAAATGATTACTGTTCTAAAATGCACTTGGAGCTAATCATCTAATGACAGCAACCAAATAACACAGTACACAAATTCATACTTCTGAAATCCAGAGACCAGCCCATTTCTGACTTTTCTGAAACTGGATTGATTAACTCTTCCATTGTAAGAGCTCCCCAGAAACCTTCCAATAAATCTTTTTTATTGCTTAACCTGGCCATAATTGATATCTGTTGCTTGCACAAATAATCTCTAAGTGATACTGATAAATTAAAGGTTACGTTCTCATGAAGTGATTTTATAAAGAAAGAAACATGAAAACTGTAAGATGAACCAGGATGCTATCCAATTAAAGTCTAAAGCCATCAGGAGCTGGACAAAAGACAGGCATGAGAAGAAAGAGAAGATTGGGAGATATCTTGAAAGAACAAAAGTTTGTATCAGGTTTTATATAAATACAAAAGAAAAGGACAGTCAACTATAACTTTGTTTCCTATCCTGGCCTGAATGATAAAAACATGGATGTAGTTTATTCCTTCAACAAATTTTTTTTTTTTTTTTTTTTTTTTTTGAGACAGAATCTCATTCTGTTGCCCTGGTACAAGTGCTCACATCATAGCTCACTACAATCTCCAACTCCCGGGCTCAAGCAGTGCTCTTGCCTCAGCCTTCCTCAGTACCCAGAACTGCAACTGTGAATCACCATGCCTGGCTGATTTTTTTTATTTTTAGTAGTGATGGGGTACCAGTCTTGCTCAGGCTGGTCTCCTACTCTTGAACTCAAGTGATCATCTCTCTTCAGCCTCCCAGAGTGCTAGGATTACAGGTGTGAGCCCCTGCGCCCAGCTTGTTCAGCAAATCTCATACCAAGCCTACTATGTGCCCAGCCCTGGGCTAGGTCTTAATGATGTGGAGATTAAAAGTGACTAGCTACATAGTTTGGAAGAAAGGGGATGAGCTTCACTTTGGACAGGGAAGCTGAAGGTACTAGGATGAGGCAGAGATGGGCAAGAGGAAACAGGAATACATATGGAGGATCTGACATTAGGTGGTAGATTTGGGTGTCATTAATGAGTCAAGATACTACTTTAGATAAATTCTCAGTATTGGGAGTACCAAGCCAAAGATATAAAAATATCATATAGTTCATAATAAATACTCATGTATCATTTCCCAAAATAGCTACATCTATATATGAGTGCCACTAGAAAGTTATTTCACTACAATCTAGTTGGCACTGTTTACTATTGTCAAAAAAATTAGACTTTTGCTTATTTAATAGGCATATAATTGTATTTTCTTTTAATTATTATGTCTTTGATGATTAATGAGATTTAACATTCTGCCATGTGCTTAATAACTATATCCTATTTGGGAAAATTGTCTATTTATGTTTCTTACCAGTTATCTATTAAATCTTACTATATCATTAAAGGACTTCTCAACTCATGGAATATTTCTTTTGATTGTATGTTTGTTATTTGTACCGTACAGTTTTACTTTCTTATGCCATCAAATACATTAAATTATCTTATCGGTTTAATCTGACATAACTATATCATGTTTCTGCAAACAAAATAAAGATAGTTTCTACTATTTTCTTTGAGATGACATTTTTGTAAGTACTCAGGAGTTTATTTTTGTGCTGTGAAAGATGATGAAAGATGATCTACCTCAACTTGATACTCAATTATTCTAATGGCATTTATTAAGTAATATTGGATTTCCATATAGTTTAAGAGAAAACCAGGAAAGGAGTGACAGAATGTAGTAGTTCTATATCTATGCTCTGACACTAATAGGCTGTATGATCTTAGATGAGACCCTTTGCTTTGACAGATGTCAGTTTATGCATCTCTAAAATGAGAGGATTTGCCAAAGGTCTTTTCCAGAATTCACATTTGAGGATTTCCTGAAAAGATTATGATCCTTTAAACCTGGATAAGATAGTTATCCAGTGAGCACCCAACTGGAACAGGGTAATGCTACACTTTGGCTGTGGCTGTTTGCACTTCTCTGGTAGCTTACAAATGTCCTTGGCCCAGTAGCCCTGCTAAAAGCCCGGAATCCAGCATATTTACTTCACTTAGGAGAGCTGCACTGGATATACCTGACTAACATGAATGGTGTCTAATAGGCTGTAAATAACTTTTGACCACTTGACCTTGGCCATCTTGATCTGACCCCCATAGGGCTCCTCAAGTGTTGGATCACACAGATGCCCATTCGCCCTTCATAAATGAAAAGGGTATTTCCCCTAACTGGGGAGAGGAAGCCAGGTAACATGGCACAGTGCATTTCATGAATGCACAGCTTGATTGGATGCCACAGTAAATCATCCACCACCCAGCCTTGTCAGTTCCTCCAAGTCACAGCCTTGGGTTTCTTGCCTAAGCATCAAGTTAGCCCCACTCTCTGCCCCCTCCCACAACAGCATCTTCTGCCATGTCCTGCTACATCTTACTCCTACTTTCTAATCAAAACTTTTAGTTCTTGACACTATACACATCAATTCTTTACTTTCCTTGAGGTCTTTGCTCAGAACCCAGATTTCCTGAAAACTTTTCCCCATGTGATGATAATTTTAACAGTAGATATTACTACTCTACCACCACCAGCAGTAAGCCACCCCTGCTGTGTGACTGGTACTACAGGGCATGCTTTTTCAGCCTCTTTGCACCTCGCAGTTAAGCTCCCAGGTCTGAATCTTAGCTCTGCCACTTACAAGCTGTGTGATCTTATTTAAGTCACTTAACTTCTCAGTGACTCATTTACCTCTGTTGTCTAAGTCCATTTGGGCTGCTTTAACAAATAGAATTGGTGGCTTATGAACAACAGAAATTTAGTATGTCTCTTACAGTTCTAGAGGCTTGGAAGTCCACAATCAAGGCAGCAGCAGACTCGGCATCCAGTGAGGGTCTGTTCCTCATCAACGGTGCCTTCTCTCTGGCAGCATCCTACTCGGTGGAAGAGGCAAAACAAGCTTCCTCGGGCCTCTTTTATAGGGGTGCTCATCCCATTCATGAGAATACTTTCCTTATTACCTAATCACTTCCCAAAGGTCCACTTCCTAATTACGATCACCTCAAGGGTTAGGATATCAATATATGAATTTTGACGGAACAGAAACATTCAGACTATAGCAAATGTGAACTACTTAAGAGAATTTCATAGTTAGGTTTCCAATAAAAAAGTTAAGCAAAAATGATACTGATGGTGTGTACATTATATAGTTGAGGAAACTGAGCTTTAGAGAGGTTAAGTTATTTATACAAGTGTTAATTATCTACTGCTACATAATCACCTGCCCAAAATTCTAGTTGCTTATAATGACAGCAATTTTATTCTGGACTTACGGAGATGGCTCTTCTGCTTTACCTGACATTGACTGGGGCCACAGCTGGTGACTAGGATAGACGATCTAATATGGTAGATATCTGCCACCTTTGTAGGGATGTCTGGGGCTAGGATTGGCTGGGCAACTATTCTTCTCCATGGAATCTCAAGACCCTTTCCATGTGGTCTCCTCATCGTGCTGGTTATAGAGTAATTCGGAGCACCAAAAAACCAAGCTGGAAGTTGCCTATCCTCTTCGAGGCTAGGCATGAACTGGGTTAGGGTCTTTTTTGTACTCTATTGGTCAAAGCAGTCTAGCCCATACTCAAAAGGAGGGGTATAGATGTTAGCTCTTCCTGGGAGGGGCATCAAAGAACTTGCAGCTATCTTTAATCTGGTACACCAAAGTCTATACTAATAAGTGAAGTTAAATCATGTATTTCTTTTAAAGTATTAACCATAATATCTGCACCTTGAGCATTTCAAAGTCAATAGACATTAATAAATGGAAATCTTTGTCTCCCTTCCCGCAAACGATCATAGCTGTGTACATTGATGCAATTATGGGGTACAATGTGCTGGTTTTATATACAATTTGAAATACTTTCATCAAACTGGTTAACACAGCCTTCACCACATTTTCTTAGTTTTTATGAAGGATTGCCTATGGATATGTCTTATTTCTTGACTCAGGTCTAAATTTCCCTGTGACAGGGATCTAAGTTTATTTTTACTTAAATCCCTACAAGTACCTAAAATAATGCAGTATATCTAATCATAATTCAATAAAATTATTCAATAATGGGTACTAGTCAAAAAACACTATAAATGAATAAGTTTAATAAGGGTGTTGTTTTTAAGCCTATTGTCCATTCAGTCACTCTTTAATAAATACTTGTTAAGTAGATGGAAATGCATGTTCTGCTTTTGGAGTCTGAGTTCACAGATGCAGAAAAGGTTGGAGCTGAGATGGAGCATGGAGATCACCATGCTTGACACTCTCGTTTTGCACAGGGAGAAATCCAAGTCCATGGAGCATAACTACTGTCTTAGCTGTAACTTTGCTACATCAGAGCAGAAAATCAGATTTTATGATACTGTGTCACTATTTTTTCCACTATGTCTTTCTCTTTCCAACACACCGTAGGTGCTATAATCCTATTCTAAAAATGTACTATGTGTTTAGTTGAACAATATAGGAGTTATAATATTAAATCCCATTCTAAAAATGTACTGTGTGTTTAGTTGAACGGTATAGGAGTTACAATAATATTAAAAGTATTGTATCATTTTGGCTCTTTTAAAAAAGTATGTATTTCTTAGAGCTGCCCACTGAAAAGACTCTGAGGCAATGATAATCCAGTAGCAATTAGCATCCTTAGCAGCCAACAAAATTTACTATGATAGCATTTCCAACAAAGAGGAATAAGAGATCTTTAAAAAGAAATGAATGACTCATTTGTGTCATTGTGTTTGTGCCATTGTCTTGCACCAGAAAGTGAGAAAACCAGCAAAGATCTCCTCAGACATGTCAAAAGGACAACCTGAAGGAATTCCCAGTGGACAAAAAAAAGAAGATCCCAATGGATTTCACACATCAAATATATAACATTCCATGAGCTAGTAATGCTACTTTACAAAGAGAACAGAAGAAATCTAGTTGGTCATCATTGGGATTGCTAGAATAGCAACTATTTGCTGTGAAACTTTACAAAGGAAAAGAATCAAGCATTTATTTAGCCTTTCCTATACAAGCTATATCTCAGAGCTACTGAGTAGATGTCAAGGTCATGTTCTTCTTTATAGAGAAATTCCAGCAAATAAAGAAAATAGAATTAAAGAGTTATACTTGTTCCATGCTACTGAAATAATGGCTCCAGGCAACAATCCCCAGTGGATGAAATCATTAGGTGAAACTCGATAATGGAAGGACCAGGCTCAGTTGGCATCTCTAAAAATAATGTGTTCAGTAGAAAATATCCACCACTACCTGTGGGATAGTATTGTTAAAACTGAAGTTAAAACTGAATTTAATAAAGCCTCTAAATCTAACCACCAATTTAGAGAACATGCAAAAGATAGAGAAATTATGTTAAATAATACCAGGAAGTAAGGAGCCAAATCAAGGATATAAGAGAGTCAACAAGATATGTGACCTGGTTTCTCCAACAAATCAAGAACGTGATAAAAGGATGGGAAAGAAACTGCTCTAGAGTAAGAGAATTGTGTATAATACATGGACTTTGAATGTTGATTCAAACAAATCTGTTTGGGAGTAAAAACCTTTGAAGTAACTGCAAAAATTTGAATGTAGAGTGACTATTATATAATACTGAAAATTAATGTTAGTTTTATTATGGCATGATGGTGATAAAAAGTAACTTTATTACCAGTTATCAGTATATTAAAACATGAACTTGAACCAAGTCTGAGAATACTTCCTTTGGATTTTCACTTATATCCATCAGTACCTTTCCAGCACCATTATTTTGACCCCTTATATAGTTCCTTTATTGACCCCATTTTAACCCCTCCTCTAAACCAAAATAATGTTTAGGAATAAATTTGGTTTCAAATTGACCATGACTTGAATGAATTTATTAATCTCATATAAGAAGTTCAGAAGTAGGTGAATGCCAGCGACTGACATCTAGTTTTCTTTTTCCTTTCTTTCTTTCTTTCTTTTTCTTTCTTTTTTTTTTTTTTTTTTTTTTTTTGAGACTTAGTCTCATTCTGCTGTCCAGACTAGAGTGCAGTGGTGTCAGCATAGCTCACAGCAGCCTTAAACTCCTAGGTTCAAGTGATCCTCCTGCCTCAGCCTCCTGAGTAGCTGAGGCTATAGGTGTCTATCACAACATACCTGGCTATATTTTTCTATTTTTACTAGAGCTAGGGGTTTCATTATTGCTCAGGTTGGTCTCAACTTCCTGAGTGCAAGCAATCCTCCCACTTCGGGCTCCCAAAATGCTAGGATTATGGGCATGAGCCTCCACACCCAGCCTGACCAGACATCTATGTTTTAATCTCTGACTTTCCTATATAATACCAAAATGTCTACCATGGCTACATCCATCACATCCAGGTTCAAGGTAAGAAACATGAATTGGAGTGTGGCCAGCTGCACCTAGAAACTTCTACCAAAGCAGTAACATTCCCAGGAATTTCCCCAGTGGATCTCCCATTATTGCTCATTGGCCAGATCTGAGGGTAGCTGGGACTCTGGATCAGAACTATTATGGCTAGCTTAGAACATCATAATACAAGCCCTGGAGGGTGACTGAACAAATTGGGATTTGCTTGGAAGAAAGCAGCTATTTGGTAACTAACACATTTACAACTCTCCAGATTAATCTTCCTATCAGTTTAATAAGTTTCCCTTTATAGTCCTGTTCAAAGGTCTTTAGTGGTCCTTGCCTAAAGAAACCTTCCCAAGAGAATTCTCTGGAATGCTGGTCTTGGAAGATACTCCTCTCACCAAGGCTGAATCATCTGCCACAGCTAAATGCCCAAACATGCCAGAACAGGGTAAACGCTGACCCACAATAAGGTGCCACCCCCTGAGGAGATTAACCAGCTGGTTGGTGACAGGTTGGTTGTATGGGAACCCTTCCATTTTCAAAGGGGAAACAAATATTTTATCCTAGCAGACACAGAGACATGATCTGATGTGGGTTTCCCTTTCCTGCTGTTCTGCCTCAGCCACACCTCACCCCTTACCCCAGGGGATCACAGAGTTTCTGATCTCTTGGTTTGGAAGCTCTCATAACATTGCCTGAGTAATGTGCTCTATAACAAAGAAAGAACACAGTGGGTACATGACAATGGGATCCACTCACCCCATCACACTTAACACCATCCAGAAACTGTTGGCATTGGAATGGCCCCTTGAAGGGGCAGCTAAGGCTTCTGCTTAGAGATGATCCTGCAGTGGTGGGATGCCATCCTTAAGGATATGGTATACATCTTAAACCAATTACCATGATGTGTCTCCAGTAGGAAGAATACATAGGTCTGAGAAACAAGACATGGACATAGGGATCGCTCATTTGACCATCACTACCAGTGACCTACCTGGGGAATTTGTGCCTGACATCTGGACAGCAAAGGCAAGGGATGATACTTATACTAGTTTTCTAGTTTAAGGAGTCTCTTTAGATAATATTATTTTTGCAATAAAAACTCTAAAGGTTATCTTATTGTACATTTCTATTTTAGCAAACACTCTCTGTGCACACGATGAGAGCTCCACTAAATGTAAAGCTAAGTCTGATGCTTAAGCCCTTTGCTAATAGATCAGCAAGAGCAGGAAGAGATCACCATGCTGGCTTGAAAATTAAATCTGATCTCCCTGGAGGCAGGGAGAAATGTGCTGGGCGCTCATAGTCTACAGGGTCACCTTGATAGTGAAAGCCGGGTTTTCACTGTAAAGAGTTGAGTAGCACAAATGAGGCCTGATAAGGAAATGATGAAGATGGGCCCAGGCCTTCTCCACCACAACCCCAGCCCATGCAAGCCATTGAGACCAGCAGAAGTTTAGCCAAGGGACAAGGAGAGTGCAGAGGGAAGGAAATGATGAGAACCCATGATAGCCACAGGACTACCTACAGCAGCCACTAACCATCTATCCTCCTTTTGTAAGTTTTACCATAAAATGCAACAACCAGAAGCTCCAAGAAACCATGCCTGGATGGGGGAACTTGATGTAAAAGGCAAGCAGATGTGAGTGGGGCCGGGGTGGAATGAGGTGAATACCACAGCCGTCCCACCAGTCTCTTCACCATGCTGAAGTCCCCCCCGTCCCGAGCTGCTACGCGTATTGGCTGCCAGCTGCTCTTGTCTCACGCCAAATGGCAGCAGCCCCAGCAGAGGTCATGCATCCTTCTTCCCCAAAGGCGGGGAGCAGGGGGGCTACAGCCAGGGAGCAGGACCAATGGACTCTGGGTAAAGCCTGGCTCCTTTGCCTCAATATGGGACAATTCTGATGACATAGGTGCTTTAGAGTTCTTCATGAGACGAGGCAGGAACTGGATTCTGGTTGAATCTGCTTCCTTGGCTGGCTTCTTGCCCTACCTTAGCCCGCTACCTCACTGGGTGTCTCCTGAGAACACTTTCTCCAAAACTTTTCTTCTCTACAGTCCCCATGTCAGACTCTGCTTCAAGAAAACTTGATTTGGATTAAATTGTGCCAGTCAAAAAGATTTGTTTGAGTCCTAACTCCTGGTACTTATGAAAATGGAGTCTTTGTAGATGTAATAAGGTTAAGATGAAGCTGTAATGGATTAGGATACGTCCTAATCCAATGGCTTCTGTCCTTATAAGAGGAGGGACACGGAGACAGACAAGCACACAGAGGGAAGATTTTCATGTTAGGATTGGAGCAGATATTAGAGTTATGTGGCCACAAATGGGACCATCAAGGATTGTCAGCTACCACCTGAAGCCAAATAGAGGCAAGGAAAGATTCTCCCCTAGACTCAAATACCTGCCAACACTTTGATTTCGGATTTCTAGTCCTCCAGTTTGTGGTATTTTTGTTATGGCAGCAACAGATGGCAAACACTCTACACTGAAGGCCCAACTTATATCTCAGCTTCTCTTTGAAGCTTTCTCTGGTCAGTGCTGCCCCCAGGACCTGTATTACGCATTCTCCCCTCCACTCACTGCCACTGGCCATGTGCTGCCTGGCAGTCCATTGTCACTGTTCATGCGTGCTGGACTGCAAGCTCCTGGGTAGCAAAAGCCAGGGGTGATACCTGTACTGATTCCAATTTAAGGAGTCTCTTTAGTTAGCTATTTTGCAATAAAAAAAACTCCAAAGGATTTTTTTTTGTGCATTTCTATTTTAGAAAACATTCTTGGTGCATAGGGATTAAAAAAAAAAATAAAGTTGAGAATGACTAAAAATAAACAGCTTATCTGCCTATATGAAAGTTTTTCTTTCCTTTATGAATTGAATCACTTTGGCTAGGGTGGCAGGTTGATTACAGGCATGACATATCTAGGAAGATAGACTGAAAAAAAATGTGGACTGGTAAAAATATCGACACATCCATAGAGTATTTTTTAAAGTTGGCATTTGTTAATCTCCTTGCTTAAAAAGACTAAGCTAAGACTATCTGGCCTTCTGAAGTCATCTCATTTTTAAGACTCATGTTTTTAAATTCCTCTAAAAGCTAAAGAATACCTAAAACAAATATAGGTGAGTGGAAAAAGATGATGTATGAATTTAACTGGAAAAGGGAAACATACTGCCCTCAATTTCAAACTCTGATTTTAGTATCCAACAACATTTACTAATTAAGGAGACATTCACATTCCGATCTTCTTTTTGCTTTTTAGTGTTTTCAGTTCATGTCTGGAATGTTTCCTTTGAGAGCAAGTGTCCATTAAAACACGAGGGATCTATCAGGACCATATTTCTGAGTAGACTTTCTGGGAAGTTAGTGGAAGGGTGGTGACCAGGAGAATATTGCTAGGCTCTAGAGCAGAGAGATTAATAATATAAAAAAATAATCTCATTCTTGGGAGCTATGTTGGAAATTGTAGCCTTAACATACATTCTTCAAAAACAATCTGTGAGATTGAACTTCAGAGAAAGAATTAACCAATGTGAATAACTGTGAATAACTGTTTTAAATTTGATATTTTAGCCTAGCCAATTTAAAAATAAGTCCTAAAAGATCAAATCTAATGTTTGTTTTCTTCTAAGTTCCCAAAGGACAGACAGGTGGAGGTGAAGGTGATCTGTTATAAATTACCTGGACAATTTTAAATAGGGTAAGATGGACTATTGTCAGAGTTAGCCATTGTTCTGAAATATTACAAGTGATAAGCAGATTAAAGGCAAGATCACAAACCCAATTTTATGTATACAAGCAAATCAAAAATAAGAAATCCCTAACTGATTTTTCTGGAAGATTTCTTTTGCCCCATAAGGCTTTCCTGTTTTCCTTTTTTTAATCCTAAAATACGTCAAAATGTTAGCAGAATGAGGATACTGATCTTCTGCCCTAAATGTCTTATATTCAAAATATTCAAATGTAAAATTGGATTAAAAAAGAGGTCCAGTTTTGGAAGGCAATGAACATGAGAACATTTAGAGTATCCAGTGTCATTCTACAAAAACCTTTTCATTCTTCATGAGGGCCTTTGATACCCTGCCCTGGAAAACCAATACACATTATTGTACAACTTGATAATGTGTGCATACTGGTCTGTGAGAAATTGGCAGAAAAAGTAAAGGGAAGAAATCATACTCGTAGTTTTAAAGGAAAATAATAAGGTCACCGCAAGCACAATTTTTCTTTCTTCAAGTCTCAGCAACCATCATTTTTCTAAGATTGGATTTCATTAGCACTTTAATACTGGACAGGAAAACTCTACGTCAGTTCTATCAGCTCACCTGCCTGTGACAATCTCAAGATCTTAATAGCCAGACCACCAAACAGGAAATAGTCTTGCAGATCAAGTTCTTGAAGCTATCAGTACACAAACTTTACTTGCCAGGAATATTTTCCAAAGCCTATCCTACATTCACCATCATAATATATACATTTAAGACATGAGTATTTTGTTTGTGTCTTTTTATATACATCAGAAAATAGGATATATCCTAGGGAAGTTAGTTCATTTGCATTTATCTATTTGTTTGTTTGCATTTATTTAATTATCATTTATTCCTTCAATCAACGCAGATCAGAAACTATGCTAAGTGAAGAAAATGCGAAGAGCTCTTAGGGAGGTAGGTGGGCAACTACTAACTAAGACATAATGTGATTTACAAAGAGATGCTTCCAGTGCTAAATAGGCCAAATGGCTCCACCCAAGTGGAAAGAAACATCTAGGGCCCTAGAGCGCCACTTGGACAGTTAGCTCTGATCTCAGATAAGTAGAGAAAACAAATCCCCACTCAACTGGGAATTTGTTCCTCTGTGCAGCTTTCTAAATCCTTGAAAGCCAAGTTCTTCATTTTCTTTCTTGTTCTCATTCCAAGAGCAGGTAACATTGAGTTTGCTCTATCCTAAACTCTTCTTCAAAGTATGTTGGTATCTAAACTGGTTTTAAGTAACTCTCAGGTTTTTTTTGTTTGTTTTGTTTTGTTTTGTTTTGTTTTGTCTTTTCATTGCTGAGGGGAGGTGGTGGAGGACAGGACCTCATTTCTTAAAGGAACATAGTAGGTGAGTGAGTAGGGCCACCCTCTGCCTTCACTCTCCATACCCACCTTCAATATCTGAGCAGCTCTGAGAAAAAAAGGCAATCAGAGCTGAAGCAACCAGCGGCCTCAGTTCTGTTTCATTTTTCCCACACTAACCCCTCAGTTTCTGGCCTCAGAGTAACTTTTAGGTCATTTACTTTGCTAGTCTCTACCCTGTATTCTGATTACAGGTGGATGTACATTGCAGAGTCTTAGACTCAACCCATTCATGGCTCTCTGACCTGTGTAGTTCAGTGGCACTTTTCTGGTACTAGACACCCGCCTTGTTCTCAGGGAGGGTGAATAGTATATTGAAAAGAATGAGGCTTTGAAGCAATCAGAACTGGGTTTACTTCTTGGCTACAACATTGATTAGCTGTGTGATTCTGAATAAGACCAAACCTCTCTAAGCCTCAATTTCAGATACTATTACTTTATAAGGTTTCTGTGAGGATCTTAACAAGTGTAAAGCACCTAGCCTACAGTACAGATCAGTATAGATTGATGGTGGCTGAGTTTATTATTATTGGCATATGTGCCCTACTTACAGCCAGGACTAGACATACCTGTGGAGGTATATCCATTCATTTGTAGTATGTCAAGAACTGTGCAAAATCTGGAAGCTATAGCAGTGAAATAAACAAGGTCCCTGTCATAAAGGAACTTTTAAATCTTGCAGAAAGAATAAATATGTATGTAACTTATTGTGGGACTAAGTTACCATACCACAGCAGGAGTGAAGACACAGTGCTTTGAGAAAACAGGCAATCAGAAGACTCTGATCTCCTGGCATATTGCTCACCAAAGGGGAATAAACCCTGTTAGGTCAGAATTCCAAAAAAGCAATTGTACACAACTTTTGGCCTTGAAAAAAAGTCCAATTAGTACAAACATACTTATCAACGATGAACTATAAAAGGTACACAGTAATCTCTGCCACTTCCTAAGTGTATCACTCGGGATTTGGTCCAAAAAACAGAAATAACTCTAGGTGTTTTAAGCAGAAAATATTTTAATTCAGGAAATTGGGTCCTTGCAAAACTACTAACAAAACTGGCAAAAGAAAGCTCAGAGAAGGTGGCACCCGTAGTTCAGTGGGTAGCATGCCGGCCACATACACCGAGGCTGGTGAGTTTGAACCTGGCCCCGGCCAGCTAAACACCACAGATGACTGCAACAACAAACAGCCAGATGTTGTGGCAGGTGCCTGTAGTCCCAGCTACTTGGGAGGCTGAAGCAAGAGAATCACTTCAGCCCAAGAGTTGGAGGTTGCTGTGAGCTGTGACGCTACAGCAATCTACCAAAGGTGACATAGTGAGACAATGTTTTAAAAAGAAAAGGTCAGAGAAGACCACTGCTAGGTCTCTGGAGTGCTGTTTGCTTTAAGGGAGTCAAGAAATTATAGAATCACCAAGGAATTGCTGGCTCAGATCACAGCACCAAGCTGAGCCCTTAGCAGGAAATGTCTCCGGGGTTGACACAGAATCTCACATCGACCTACTACTGCTGCGGGAAGTGTAATAATATGACTTCTGCTCCTGCTCAACCCTGTAAATCTCATGTGAGCACCTATATTAACCATGCTTTATTTTCTGAGGCTTTGACATCTTGGAGCAGTGCTGACCCAAGAGGTATAGATCTTCTTGGGAGAGCTAATTCCCAGAGACAGTAAACAAATCTGAAAACCTGCCTTTCATATGCAAACCAACCAGAGTCCAGTACCCCTCACCACCTCCTTTAGGGGACTTGCACCTTCTGGGCCACTTTCCAGATGTCCTAATCACTCCAGGCCCAGATATCAGACGGCTAGGGGCAGCCCCCACACCCCAGAGCCCACTGAAATTATCCAAACTAGCCTAACCCAGTTGACTCTAGCTCACTAGTTCCTTTCACGGAAATCACAATAATGGTTCTTATTCACATTTCACTCTCTCCCTTTCTGCCTCCTGACCAATGCCAAGGCTTCCTTATACCCTCCTCTTTCACCCCTAGGACAGGGCACAGCCCCTTCCCCTGGGATCTTTATATATAACTATCTTTTCAGTAACAGTTGTCTCTTGGTCTGTTGGCCTCAGCATACCTGAGTAATTTTAAAGACCTGCATTTTAGTAGAGCGCCTCTCATTGAAGAAACCATATGTAGAAACTGCAAGCAGAAATTTTGACAATGTGCAGGTAGTTCCCAGACTTCGAACTATGCTACTAGAAGGGAGAGCATGGAAGGAGAAAAATGGTTGAGTTCCTAAAAAACAGTCCCGCATGCTAAGTCACGCACTGGTGATAGCCCTTATGTACCGTAGCGAGAGAAATAGTTCTAGGGTAGTCTGGATTATTCCATCCAATCAGGGCTGGCTACACTTTACTTTATTACCAAAGTTACTCATTTTTGTTAGTCATTTTTTAAGTTTTGAACATTTATTACTCATTGCTTAAAGGTGACCTTTGAATACTCATGGTGATCTCCATAAAAGGCCTTTTTACTTCGCATCCTGCACACTTCACTTGCTAACCGAAATGGCTGTGCAGTGATTCAGCCCCTTAATGACCATTTTGACCCTGTTTTCTCTTTTGTCTCATTGATGACTGTGAAAGAGAAATTTAGAAATCCTTTTGGCAGGAAAAGGCACTTCCTGCTTAGAAGATGATTTGGAAATGAATCCCCAGTAACATAACAACCAACACCTCCTATGCAATGTCTTTAAACTTTCCCCATTCCAGCCAAGGGAGCTGGGCCTTGAGTGCTCAGTCACCTGCTGTTGCCCAGAGAGATACACAGCTCAGCAGCTGGGGAGATTTTAGACTCACACACACACAAGTTCGCTGCTAATCTACTTAGAACTGTGATTATGGAAGGGTAGTTTAAAACCTTTTGGAGGAGAAGCACATCTTCCAGCTTGGATTTCAGTCGTGGACACCATAGCACTCTCTGTACAAACCTCTATTTAGCATCTTGGAGGGAGGCGTAGTTCCAAAGAAGCTTGGAAATTTTTGTGTATTCTTTATTCAAGAAATACATATTGCTTCCTCTTCCTCTTTCTCCTTTCTTCTTTTCCAAACTATTTAGTCCTAAAGCCATTTGGAGGGTCTGAGCAATGTAGGCAGAGGAAGCACAGGGACCCAGGGCAGAAGTAAGACCTTGACCGGTAAGGAGGGTGACCACAGTGGGGTAGGGGTGGGAGGCACCTTCAGTAGGGGCTTTCAGAGTTCACATGGAGGGAGCAAAGCATCTGCAAAGGAGGGCATTCCTAACAGGTGTCAGCCCCAGAGCAGAGGAAGGAGGCATCTCTGCCTTCCACAGTGCCGAGCTCACCATGGGGGAGCTCACAGGGATGAGGGAGCATCAGTGCAGTGAGAAGCCACCTGGTGTGGGGTGTCAGAGCCTGAGGAGGAAGGGCAATGTTGTGGGGCAGGCAATGGGATAGAAGGTTGTGTACATGAGGAGGAGCACTGATCACATCAGCAAATTATAATATGGATAATAGATCCCAGGATTGTCACTGTTCATGAAGATGTGGCAGACATAGGGAGACAACAAGACTCAACTTTGTGCATTTGGGGTCAGAAATAGAGGTCTCAGAATTCATGGTCTTCGGTGTGTGTGAGTGTGAGTATGAGTGTGCTCTGAGAATATTTATCTATATATAAATATTCTAAAGGGAAGCAGGGACAATAAACACACCCAACATCAAACCTTAGCTCCTAAATTCCAGGTTCCACTGAAAAGAACAACAGCTGTTGCTTCCAGGCCCAGGATAGGGAAAGGCTCAATGAGTCTTAAACTAAGTCATAAAATAAGAATGAGGATTAGACATCACAAGGATTCAGAAGCCATCTTACATCTAATAAAGACAATGTGTATGTCAAAATACACAATAATAGTAATAGATTATATAACCCATTGAATACAGTGAGAAACCAAGAGGCCCAAACTGATAAAAAAGAAAATGAACCAATAGAAAGATTGATAAGAAAGAGGATATCAACATTGTCCCAAAGTGATTTTGCTAAAATAATTATTAACACCAATGGACTAAGAGTAACATCACAATGACTGGTACACATCCCCACCTGATATCACACAATAAGGTTAACACCATCACTTCTGCGATATTCCTGCCAGAGATGCACAACATGAGTCTGATCATGAGGAAACATTACATAAACTCAAGTTGAGGGGCATTTTATATAACTGCTTCGTAATCTTCAAAAACATATGAAAGTCAGGAAAATGTTGAGAAAATATTCCAGACTGAAAGAGATTAAAGAGAATTGACAATTGAATGTAACGTGATTCTGGACTATCTGTATTAGTGTGGACTCATGTATATTTATTTTATACTTTCCGACACTACTTTATTTTGTTGCTGAAATCGTTGCAGTCTGGGTCATTTGAGAGACCTTTCTGTTGGCTCCAGTGTCCCTTTGACCCTTCAACACATTCCCATTATTGGGGAGGGGAGAGGTGTTTGAGGACTTTCTTTCTGGCACTGTAAGATGATTCAGGTTCATCTTGTATATTTTTTTCCAAATATTAGAATCACTCATTTCTCTAAAGAGAACTTGTTCCTTTTATTGGAGAAAGGCACTAGAAACTTAGACCTGGATGCTAAGTGTTCTCTTTGCTACTGGGGTGCTGTTGCTTCTAGGACCTCCCAGCTGACAGCAAGAAAACACATGTGTGTACATTAACCCTCTTATATAAGCATATCTACACATTTCTGTATGCAAAACTTTCTATGTCTATACTAAGACAAACTTGAGTTTATAGTTAAGTCTCCAACTCTATTCATTACCATACCCTCTTCTTCCTTTGCTTTTCTGTAACTTCCCACCTCCGCAGTGAGAAACCTCGTTCCTACCATCCACTTACCTGAGTGTTTGAGTCCAGTATGCATGCACAGTGGTTTTAGAAGTACTAGACTATACCCCCACGGGAAACAACTTTATCAGCTAAAGAATAGTACTTACGTATAGTTTCCTCTACTTTTAGTCTTACAGACTCCACTCATCTCCAGAGTTATTTAGGTCAGTCTCTTTTTCTGTCTTCTTGGCAGTGAAATTGTTAAATACATTGCAACACAGATTCTTTTGGTATATTCTGTATTCTATCCTGAGATTCCCTGGCCTCCTAAATATTTTTTAAATTTGCATACATTAAATTTCACTTTTTATATTAAATTTCTATAGGTTTTGAAAAATGTATATTGTCACATATCCACCATTGTAGTATCATTCAAATAGTTTCACCATCCTAAAAATTCTTCAATTCACTTATTCAATCCTCCCCATCACCCAGCAACCACTGATCTCTTTACCATCCCTACAATTCTGCCCTTTCCTGAATCCCATATAATTGGAACCATACTGTATGTAACTTTTTTAGGCTGGTTTCTTTTACTTAGCAATATAAATTTAAGATTCATCTGTGTCTTTGCATGGTTCATGTTAGTTCATTCCTTTTTATCAGTTTTTATTGGAATAAAATTTCTTTGTCTGTATGAACTATAGTTTGTTTATTCAGTCACCTATCCAAGAAAGTTGTCTTGTTTGCTTATAGTTTTTAGCAATATAAATAAAACTGCTGCAAAATTTAGGTTTTTATGTGAAATTGAGTTTTTAAAACAGCTGGGTCTACCTAGAAGCACATTTGCATATGGTTTAGGTTTGTAAGAAACTGCAAGCTGTCTTCCAACTTACTATATTATTTTGTATTCCTGTAGGCAATAAATGAGAATTTCCATGACTTCACATATTTGCCAGTTATTAGTATTGTTTGTCACTTTAGGGATTTTTACCCTTCTAACAGGTGTGTACAAGTATCTTATTGGTCTCTTAATTTGCATTTTCCTAATGGCAAATAATTTTGAGCATCTTTTTATATGTCGTATACTATCTATATATCTTCTTTGGTGAGTATATCTGTTCATTGCCCACTTAATTGGTTGTTTGTTATCTTAAGGTTTTTAAAGTGTTTGTTAAAACTATACACCTATAAGAAAGAACAAACACAAGTTTGGTTTCCAAGAGGGAGTGTGGGGGTCAGGGAGAGTGATTGGCAGGATCTTACCTAATGTGTACAATGTGAGAGTATTCCGCTCACCCTCTGGATGAAGGGCTCAACTACAACTTGAACTTTACTTAGAAAACAATATAACTTAAACATTTGTACCTGCATATTAATCTGAAAATAAATAAATAAAATAAAATATTTTTTTTATTTAGAAAGAGAAGAAAGAAGAAAGAAGAAAAAAAGAAGAAATAGAGAAATAAAGAGAATAAGAGAAGGAAGAAAGGATTTTTGAGCATGTACTATGTGCAGGCACTATTCTAGGAGCTTGAGGCATACTAAGGAACAAAATAAACAATTCAGTCGCGCACATGATTTTATTCTAGTGGGGAGATAAGGAGAGAAAACTAACTTATAGTTTTATAATTTTATACTTACAAAAATAATATGAGTAAAAAGGAAATGCAAAAAAGAAAAAGGTAGAAAATAGTAAGACACGCTGAGGGTGAATGCAGCAGCAGTATAAACATTTGTTGTCAAAGAAGACCTTACTGAAGAAGTGATATTTAAGCTAAGGCTTGAAGGAGGTGAGTGAACCAGGACTATTTGGAGATCTCTGGGGTGAAGGAATGTAAGAACAAAGGCCCTAAGGCAGGATTATGCCTAGAGCATTTGAGGAAAAGGGAAGGGCCAGAGTGCCTAGGAGGCAATGAGCAAGGAAAGAGGAGAGAGAGGGCGGAGGAGTAGGTTAAATAAGCTCAGGAGTGTGCAGACCAGGATCCGGCCTGTTGTCCACTGTGAGGTCTTGTCCTAGTGGACATTCAAGTGGAGTTGCTGAGCAGGAATTTGCAGTTTGAGAGAGAGACTTGTGCTAGAGATGTGAAATTAGCAGTCAGCAATGTATTAATGACATTTAAAGCCATTGGGACTTGTGAATCACTAAAGGAATAAGTGTAGACAAAGAAAAGGATCAAAGACTGAGCTGCATTGTTGGTGACCTTGAAGAGAGAGGTTTTGGAGGAGGAGTAGGGGAAAACTGAGATTGGAGTAGGTTTTAGAGAAAAATAGGAAGAAATAGGAGACAATGAATGTAGAAAAATCTTTCGAGGAGTTTTGCTGTAGAAATAAAAGAAATGAGTGGCTAACTGGCAAGAAAAGCAGGATCAAAAGAAAGATTTATCTTTTTTCTTTTTAAAAAAAGATAGGAGAAATAATATTGAGCTTGAGTAATGATGGGAATGATTCAATATAAACTGAAAACAGTAACTGATGGTTCTGGAGAGAGGGGAAGAATTGCTAGAGTCCTACAATGTGAGGTGGGATCAAATGTAAGGATAGAGGACCTGGCGTTATATGGAGCATAGAATGCAAATTGACAGAGGTAGGCAGGAAGGCAGACAGGTAGGAAGACCCGGTAGGATTTCTGGGGAAGTTCTCCCAGGCTCCAACTATTTCTGCGAAGTTGGAGGCAAGGTCATCATTTGCAGGTGTTTACTTTTAGTTTTATGTCGTACCTGTTTTCATGTTGACTACAACTTTGGGAAAGGCTTCTGCTGTTGCTATCTTGCTCAGGATCAATTGCCCTTAGGTGCCTGAGGGCTATTCACCTTAGCAGAAGGGAGAGAGAGAGAAAGACAGTCTTCAAGGGAGAGAAACAGTCTTTTCTTTCTTTCTTTTTATTTTTTTAAATTAAATCATAGCTGTGTACATTAATGTGGTCATGGGGTACCATACACTGGTTTCATAGACCGTTTGACACATTTTCATCACACTGGTTAACATAGCCTTCCTGGCATTTTCTTAGTTATTGTGTTAAGACATTTACATTCTACATTTAACAGTCTTGATAGGAAAGTAAATCTTAGCAGTCTTCTTAGAAGGGCCCTGGGCAGAGGCCCTGCAAGCAGGAGGAGCAAAAGAGTTAGAGTAAGCGGGTTGGTGAAAGAATGAAGGAATGCCGACTGACCACTCCTGCTGCAACTTACAGACATGATCCCGTGGCTATTTGCACCACAGGTGTAGGGACTGCCAATCACTGATGTTCTCCTCTCACGTGCTTTCCTATTAAAAAGAGCCATATCCCTTCCCCATGCCCATATCACCAAGGTCTTATATTACAGACATGCTGTATCACAGGTGTTTGTTATATTTACAGAGTATTCCGAGCTTAACTCACTTCTCCTTTCCTTGAGCTATATGCTCTGCTTCAGAAAGCATCTTTGGACAGAGATGGAAGAGGAGGCTAGATTATAGGGCCAGGTCATGTGATAGCTTGAACATAATTCAGTATCTACTGGATTGCTCCAGTAGGGGAATGGAATAATACAATTTTAACTTTGCAAAGATAATTTGTTGGCCCTGTGGAAAAGAAATTCCAGTGGAGAGAAGAGATGCAAGCCAAGAAAATAAATTAAGAAAATATTGCACTTGTGCAAATTTAATCGAATGAGGACTAAATAAAGGCAGCAAGAGAGGGAGAACTTTAAAGGAAGAAAATTAGTTGAGATGCATGCAAATTGGTAGTTATTTGAATGTGAGAGTGAAGGGGAAAATGTCATTCAGAATATGAAGATCTCTAACTTAGGTTACTTAACTATGGTTGATAAGGTTGGAGGCACAATTAGAAAAGAAAGCTGGGGGTAGGAAGAAAAAAATGGATTTGGTATTAGCATTTGACCTCAGGTGTTTGCAAGTCATCTAAGAAAAGACTGGATTTCAGCAAGAAAGTTGGGCTAGAGATTTAGATTTTAAAAACATCAATGTATGGCTGAAAACCCAGAAAAGATTATAAATGAACCAAGAAAATACAGTAAAAGGAATACCAACACTTAACAGGAAAAGGTGTTAGTAAATGGAATGAAGGACAAATGGCCAAGAGAAGAAAATATGACCAAATTCAAGGAAGGGAGAATGTTAGAAGACAGGTGTGGGGATAAGGAAGTTTAATAGTGTCAATCTCAAAGTGAGGTTTTACTACCAGAAAACACGGAGAGATCACACCTGCTGAAGCAATCCAAGCAGAGTCATGAAGAGCATTTACAAGAACACCCAGATCTGGACAAAGACTTTTCTCTAATTCATTATTCACCCTGACGTTTAATGGCTATAATGGCTTAAAGCATTAACTTTCCAAGGAATGAAGGAAGAAATGTATGGAGGCTGGACATTATTTAGTCAATGCAGGGGGGCTTGGTGGAAAGGGGTGGGAATCTAGATGTTTTCCTGGAGCTAGAACATCGTATCATTGCTTACTATGTAGTGGCTTTTACAGTTTCAGATATAGCTAGACAGTGGAATTTTTTACTGTGTGTTGACACTGCTTACAACAATTGCTATCTATTTACATGTTTTTAGCCAAAAAGATGAATGTGTGGCTGGAGTCAATACCACGCTAGGTGTACGAGTGTATTGATTTGTGTTTGGCAGAAGTGTTCATGATCTGCACAGCCTGTTGTAATTTTCCTCCTATGTTCACAATCACTCTGTGGGTTTTATTACTTAAAAAACACTATCTCATGCCTCAAAATTGTATTCCAAGACTGCCTCTCTGAACTATTTATTTTTTTCTCGTAATCACCAAAGGTGATTCTGTAGTGCTTTATGGTTTCCAAAGTGATTTCATACTCTATATTTTATTCAAGCCTCACAATAACCTTATGAGGTAAATGAATCAGTTAGTATTATTTTCATTTGATGGATGAAACCAGGCTCAAAGAAAGTGAGTGGTTTAGTGAAATTTACATGATTGGTATTTGGAAAAAATAATAATGTAATAGCTAATACTGCTACTACATTTACTATGTGCTATTGCTGTTCTGCATGGTCTATATATTAATTTATGCTATAACTCACATAATTCTTAAATAAGTTTGCAAGGTAAGTGCCATTATAACCACCTATTGTAGAAGCAAAAGCTCAGGGACAGATAGAATAAGTGACTTGTCAAAGCTAATAAGTGGGATAAGCGGGATTTGAACTCGAATAGTCTGATTTTCTGCTTCCATGGCATTTTTTATATTTCCTGGTCTTGGGCTTAATGCAACAATGAAATGTTCCCTTCTGTACTTGTTACTTGAGTTAATCCACATTGTTTCATTTCTCAAAGCCACTTCAAATTTCATTTTTCCATATATACCAAGTCCTGTAGAAATGTTAACAAAACAGGCAATACCTAAATTTTAAGACCCTTTTCTTTTCATCAAATATCTAGCACCACTCAAAGGACTCAAGGTTGCTTAATACTTTTGTTTTGAAATTGGAAGTTCCAGAGCTCAGACGTATGTGAATTCTCCCTCTGACTCTGTCCCTTGTTTTTTCTCCCTCTCTTCTCTTTCATTTCTAGCATTTGTCAATTTCCACGATGTAAGTACTCACATCATGACTTACTTCCAGTTAACACGATGTCCACCACCTTGCAAAGCTTCTGGACATTTAATAAGTAGTTTGAATGATAGCATAAGTGTGTTTTGTGTAACATATTTAAAACTTCTGACAACTTCATTGTAAGGAAGATTCTATTTATCAGTAATCTTTTAAAGATCAGGCACAAAGAGATTAAGTAACTTGCCCAAGGCAAGTAGCAGAGTATTTGGATAGGAACATAGGGACTCTAGAACCCTTACTCTTCTGCTCCAATACACTGCCAGCCTGTCAGCCACTGGCTTAACCTTTCAGCTCCATTCACAATATCTCTAAACAAACAAGAAAGGAAAAAAAAAAAAAAACCCTCAACAATTGCTTCTAAGTTTCTCTGCCTGGTTTGTAAAGCCTCCCACCTCTCTACTCTATCTTGTATGCTACTGAC
Organism: Loris lydekkerianus; assembly: GCA_963574355.1. Lineage (NCBI taxonomy): Eukaryota > Metazoa > Chordata > Mammalia > Primates > Lorisidae > Loris > Loris lydekkerianus. The sequence continues at coordinate 2,218 of CAUYPK010051711.1, read as the reverse complement.
AAAACTCTCTAAATAAAAGAGCTAAACATATCAGTCTGCTGCTCAAATTTCTTTAAACAGCTTCTTGCTCCATATAGGATAAAATACAAACTCCTCATCTTGATATTCCTGTCCTCTGTGATCAGCTCTAAATGACCTTTTTAGTCTTTATGATAGCCCCCCTGAAAGTTTCATCTGCTTCAGATATACTAAATTAATTGTGATTTCTCAAACAGGCCATATGTTCTTTTTTTTCCATCCAATGCTAATCTCTCTATCTGTCAAAATGCTGTCATCTTCCAAAGTCCTGTACAAACACCACTTTCTCTGAAAGGTCTTTCCACATGCCCTCAGTTAGAATAAATTTATTTTCTGCTCCCCTGTTGTCCCACTACATGTGACTTGCAATACCTCTATTGCAGCACTTACAACAATCTGCTTTTTATTATAGTTATATTCTATGGTGTGGAAGATATGTCTGTCTCTCCTACCATACAACGATTCATAGAGGGCAGGGGCCATGATCTACCTCTTTTTATATCTCTCCTACAGATTCCAGGGCAATATCTTGCCAATAGCAGGAGCTGAATAAATATTGGAATTTTATTGGTGACAACATCAAAAATCTGAGTTTGGGGAAAATTTAGTATCTATTCTCCTTTCCCCCAGATCATGGTGCACCATCCACCCTGGGTCATTTCCTGGGGACAGGAGTGCCAGCCTCCTCAGTCAACTGGGAAAGCAAATGGCAGAAGCAACAAAGACAACTGGGGGTGGGTGGGGGAGCAACAAGACACCTGCACTGTGGCCACAAGGAGGCACCCTCATGGGAGACGGACAGCGGGTCTGAGGAAGTCCCCTAGCAGTTCCCAGTGATGCTTCTGTTGTCTTCTTCTTTGTGGTCACAGCCACCTCCAGGACTAAAAATCCATCTAAGAAGGTGGGGTCTTCCACCTCACAGATTCAAGGCCCAAAAGTTATTGTTCTTTCCTCCCTCTCACCTTCCCCCATCTCCTTTATCTCTGCTGTCTCATTTTAAAGACTTTAAAAAGACGGCAAAGCCATGTATACATTCCCTTTGGCAGGCTGCCCAACTACCCAAAATGTCCATATGCCCTACCCCCAAGACAAGATGATTATGGCTGATGTAGTGCCCCAAAGGCTTCTCAGGAGTGATCAGGTGAGTTTCTGGGACTTTAGTGGATGGACCAGGAAGACGCAAACAACACCTCCCCTTCTGTGCACACCAGTCCACCTCCCAGCAGGCATTAATGTCTCAACAGTGGGGCTTCTGGCATTTGGAGCTGGCTTATCCATTGTTGTAGGAAGAGTCATATGGAATGTGGGGTGTTTAGCGGCATCCTAATCTCTACCTACCACATGCCACTTACCTCCCTCCTCAGTTGTGGCAACCCAGTGTCTCTGCATATTGCCAAATGTCCCTGGGATGACAGAGTCTCTCCTGGTCAAGAACCACCCAGATAGGGCTTTTCTGGCACAAATTGCCATATAGGTGACCCTGTAAGGCTGAGACTCCACTGGTCTTGGCTCCAGCCCTCCAAGGGGTAGCTGGTAGTGACCAGCTGCGTTTCATCTTTGGGGTTAGCGTGCATAGTTCAGCCCTTGGCATGTGGGTGCTCCTGATGGCTGCCTCTAAGATGGGACTTGATGTGTCAGCTATGACACTGGAAGCGATTCCCAACTGAACACAAAATAAGAGGCAGGTGTTTCCTGCAGATGTTCTTTTGAGGTTGGATATTGCTCTTTTGAGAGATCTCTTGTCTCTGGGCACTCTAAACGAGGCCTCAGAAATGGCCAAAAAGAAAATGGGTAAATGAGGTCAACACCAAGGCTCTTTTCTAATTTGGCCTGCATTTCTTTGTAGAGAACAGTTTTGGAAGGATTTCATATTATGACATCTTGCCCTAAATTCAAACATCATAAGATACCTGCCTCAGCTGTGTTAAGAAACCCTCTCCATGGGTCAAATAAGGCATTTGCGCTATGGCTACAGTATATATCCTTAGAAATTGTCAAATTTTCATCCTTTGGCTATGCACACACATACTGTTTTATTCAAATTCTTCTTTCTTTTTTTTTTTTTATTTATTTATTTATTTATTTATTTATTTTTTTATTGTGGAGAAGGGGCAGGGAAAGAAGGCGGGGGAAGAGGTGAGTGACAGGGTCGGGCCAGTGGCATGGTACCACATTGGCTGTATCTAGGTAGAGGCAGTTT
>CAUYPK010051707.1:0-33974 GCA_963574355.1 Loris lydekkerianus | reverse complement strand
GCATTTACTTTGCAGGCAATGTTAAAGCGCTTTTATTTCAAAATTTTTTTTTTTTTTTTTTTTTTTTTTTTTTTTTTTTTTTTTCCAGTTTTTGGCTGGGGCTGGGTTTGAACTCACCACCTCCGGCATATGGGGCCAGCGCCCCACCCTTTGAGCCACAGGCACTGCCACATTTCAAACTTTTTTCAGCTGACAGGAGGGAGCAAGCCTTGAGTACTCCCAGGTTGTAAAACTTGAGGGTAAAATAGTAAAGGCAGAGAGAATGGGAAGGCAGAGAAGAGGAACAGGCCTGAAGACCTGAGAGATGGCATCACTCTCACCCAGCTGCTGTCATTTCTCATGAGATTAGTAGCTACTGCTGTGTTCAACTTTCATTATTTCTTGTTTCTCTTCAATATATTTTCTATGCTGCAGTCCGAGTCATCCTTTCAAAACACACATACACATTCATGTGATCCCATGCTTGTTGTCGCTGGGGTCCTAGTGCTCTTAGAATAAAACCCCCAATACGGCCATTAGGGTGCTCTGTGATCTGTCCCGGCAATCTCATCACATATCATGTCACCCCTGTCTCTCTCTGAACTCCAGCCACTTGAATTTTCTTCCAGTCCTTATAAGTCCCTATTTATATAAATATTAATAAATAAAAACTATGGGTTTCCCCATACTTGAAGATGACCCTGTCTGAGGTCCTCTCACCTCAGAACCTTCTGTTCTTACTGTTCTTAATACCTGGAATCTTTATTTCCTTCTCATTTAAATTAGATAATGCCTATTCATTCTTCAGAACTTACCTAAAGGTTAACCTGTGAAAGGAAGTTCTCTGTAGTTTTTGTGACTGTCATATTCATCTGTAATAGGCTCATCAAGTACCTTGTATCACTTCATGGCAGTTACTGATGGATTTATTTCATTCAGAGAATATTTTTCACATGCTCTCCACTTACCTAGGCAACTACAATGGTCCCTGCTTGCCTAGAGTTTATATTCTAGTGGGAGGAAAGAGGTTATTAACAAAAACTACAATGTATATGTATAAATGTGTTGCATGGTAATATGTGCTATGAATGCAATTTAGGACATTAAATGAAATTAGGAATGCCTATGCAGTTAGAAGGTAAGAAAGAGAACGGGAATTTCAAAGGAATAGTTAGGGAAAACTTAACTCAGAAGGTAAGGTTGGAGATAAGACCTGAAGGAGGCCGGAAGTAGGAACTGCTTACCGGGCAAACAGCAAGTGTGAAGGCCTCGTGACAGGAACCAGCCTGTAGTTTTCAAAGGCCATCAAAAAGCCCTGTGTCTGAAGTGTGGTGAGTAAGAGAGAGAACAGTAAAAAATATGGTTTAGAAAGAGAGAGGATGGTGTAGTGTCCTGTTAAGGACTTTGACTTTTCCTCAGTGTGAGAAATGAAATCTTTGGAGGGTTTCGTTGGAGGAAACCGTGACTGAATGAATGCATCTCCCGGAACTAAAATACCTGAACAAAAGGTGAGTAGATGTTAGAAACTACAAATTGAGAATTGAGGTGAATTTTGGCGTATCTCCAGTCACAAGGAAGGGATACAATGGATTTCAGATTCGCCTGAGCTTTCTTCACAAGTGAAGTTGGCTCATGATTGTAAAAATATTAGTGAACCTTTAAATTAATTATTATGTTCATTCCTTTACCCTCCATTCTTTACAGAGGTAATCATAAATAAATATGTTTACTAATAGCCAAAATGCATTCTACGAAGCCTGGTTAGGAGAGAAGTGTTTCTTTACATTTTGTATGCATAGAGAAAGCATTTTGTATAAGAATTTCCTGAGACCTAAGTTTCATTGTAAAACAAACCATATGACAGAAATCTCTACACAGCCATAAGATCTCAGTTGAATCCGCCAGAGTTCTGAAGACTAAAGAACAAGTACTATATTTCAGCGTGTATTATGTGCACTTTTCTGCCCACATTTTTGAGGGGAAAAAAGGGTTTGCAATATACATGAGTAGTACTGATTCCCTATCTATGTAAATGTTTTAAATTCTTTTATTTATGCTCATGAGTTAAAAGTGTAACTCTACTCATACTATAGTATGTTAAAAAAGAAATGCTAAATTCCTTTATAATACAAAAATCAAGTCTCTAAATATAAACAACTAAAAATTTCAATTAAAAAATTAAACCAAAGATTTTTTTTTCCTGAAAGTTTGGGCCAAAAACGTGGGTGTGTATTATACATGGGAGTGAATTGTTCACGGCAAATATGGTAGCTCCAAATTGGAAAAAACTGGATAATAATTCATCCCATTATTACTAAGGATGGCTATAGGACTTAGTCTATATAGTCTATTGAATCTATCTTAGCAATAGATTCTATAACTAAGAAAAACATTACATAAATATTCACAATAATTTATCAGTTGCATCAAGGGTTAATTTACAAGCTGAATTATTAAATGATGATTGAATTAACTACATTGGCACTGTAATAAAACTGTGAACTTTAAAAGATGCAATTCTTTCCAGCTTAGAAAGTCTATCGGGGACCAAGTTCTACTGCGCTGACTTAAAGGAAGCTGGCACACAGTTTAAAGATGTAATTTGAGTCATAGTTGATGATATACTTTCACTTGTTTAGCCTTTTATGCAGCTTGTTTGCATTCCTTGAACAGATTTGCTGTTTCTATTCTAACTGCATTGTGTATGGCATGAGGAATGCTGATTAATTCTTGTCGGTAATCATCACACATGCTGCCAATGTTGTACATTTATATCCTCCATTTCCCCATCTATGTATACATTCCTTATGTTATTAGTGGAAGTGGCATGTAATACATAAATAAACCCACTCTTGATTTAGATGAAAAATGACCGTTCCTTTTCTGTCTTTAAAAGATAGAAATTCTATTAGATTGGGGAATCTGGTAGAGCCTTCATTTGCTTCAAGTAGCTTTAATTAGAATTCTTTAATTGTCCCTACAGCTGCCACCCATAGTAAATGCTAAAATATCAATTGTAATTGGAAGATCAATTTGCATTTTACTCGTGACATATATCTTACTTTAAGAACTTCAAGACAGTGACACTATCCAGTACTACTGGGATTTTCCGTAAATAGCCCTTTTTGATCATTTTGATAGTTACCTTGTAGGTGACTGTTGCATCTACTTACTTTTAAAAAGAGAAGTAACAAATGACTTCTAGGTGAGCCTAATTTAGCAGATTACTTACTAGTTTGTTTAAAGAATAGTAAGTAAATAGGTTTTTAAATGATGGGTGATAGTTTGAAAAGGAATTTTCATTAGAAGTACTAAAGCATTTAAAAAGAAGTAAAGTGTGTCATTCCTTAACTTTGGTGCTCATAGTGAAATTACAAGTTATAACAGGGTTGTGAAGTGAAAGAATGAAAATAACATAAAGATGAGTTTATCTCTATTGCCTTATCCCCAGTTTTACCAATCTTTTCTTGATTTGCTAAAATATAACCACTAAATTAGATGATTAGACTCTATATAATTAGTCTTCCTGTTTTCTAGAAGATGAAATGGTTTCTATGAGAATGGAACTGTTTAGAATCTTTTATTTCATAGGCAGTTATTCCATAAAGAGGATAGGAAGTGTAACTGCTCACAATGGATCAGCAACAAAAGGAAATTTATCTAGGATGACTAAAAGTCCTGAGAAAAGGGTAAAGCAAAAAACATGCTGTTTTATCTTGTTCTCTATATCCCTGCCGTGCTCTGCCAGCTTTATTCTGAGGATTTTTTCTGTGTATGCTGTGGCCTCTAGCATCTCTGATGTTTTTTCCGTTGCTAGGAATTCCTGTACAGGGAAAAGTTTTCATTCCTGACAGATCAACCAAAATCCTAGAGTTGATTCTTGATAGTTCCAATAGGCTCATGGGTTCAACCATTAATCTTAGCTTACTTCTAAATTCAGAGTGAAGGTAATGACTTTCCCCACCTCGTTTACTGAAAATTAAAGATGAGTAGTTATTTAGAGAAAATCAGGGTATGATTGTTGCAACAAGAGTGGAAATTTAAAAAGGTATGAAAGGAAGGAAGGATAAAAAGAGGAGAAAGAAAGAAAAAAGAATGAAAACAACAGAAAAGGGGGAAGGAGAAAAGAGGGGAGGAAAGGCAAGAGGCCCTTATAGCATGTTACATTGAAGGGTTAACAGACATGGAAACAGCAGGAGGGAGGAGGCAGAGAAACTGAGATCTGAGCTGGAATTCTAATAGGATCATTAATTTCTGTATAATTATGTGATAACTCTATTTGGTTAACTTGAAAGATCTATTTTTATTAATTAGTCATGTATATGCACAAACACACACACACACAACACACCGGCATACCCAATACCATCTATCTGTGAGTAGGTCAAAATGAGCACAATACTATTTCTAGGATGAAGAAAACAACTTGCACTGAGTTTGACAGGCTTTCCTGCAAAATTCTATCCTTTCTGGTTACCCCATTCTTTATAGAAACGTGCAAATGTTGATTTTGTAGAGGCTGATCAATCTTATATCTGAAAGGGTTTCAGAGAACTAAGACAAGGTGATCACAAAATCTCCAAATACAAATCAGACTGTAGCCGCCAGCTTTATCATGCTTTTCACACAGATTCTTTCATTGTATTTGTTGTCTCATCATTGAACTGGCATTTCACTTGAGTCAGCCCAACAAGTATGATTGAAGCAAAGGGTTGACTATTTTCAGCACTCTTTAATGGTTTTCATCTTGTGCTCAATTACTGTATGCTTATGAGAAAATTCTTATTTATTATTTCTGGAAGAGCAAAGTCATCTTCCCGTTTTGTGCTATTATTTTATCAAATAATAAAACTATATGTGATATAATACTTCAATGATCATACCAACATTGTTATAAAAACAAAGATGGGAAAATTGAAGAAGCTGAACTGTGGTTGGGGATGCTATCATAGCTTAATATGTTTGTTCTTTGTTGAAAAGGTCAAAGTCTAAATCCTCCAGTGAGAACTTCTGGTTTCCACTTAGCAATACGGAGTCTTAGAGTGTCACTCCCAAGTTTATAATGAAAGAACTTAGATAAACAGCACATTTGTGACTTTTTTTTTGAGCCTATTAAATTGTTGCTGTCTGGTGACAATCAACGGGTCCCATGTCTAAGGAGAGGCACTTAGTTGCCTCTAGATGAAAAGGTGGCCAACGTGCAAAGCCTGGTTGGTGATGTCAGCAGAGAGATGGACACTATGAGAAATGTTCAGAGGGAGATTTTAGAAATGATACAGACATTACCAGATTAAGAATGCCTTCCTGTAAAATAACCACTGGAACTGTCCGATAAGCACATCTGTGCACAGAGGAATGTAAAACTTAATGGAAATCAAATAGGAAGGAGGCGGGAGTAAGAGAGCAGCAAAACCCGACTTAGCATTACAAAAGCAATACGTGTAACCAAAATATTCTTACATCCTTAATTCTTGGAGGGAAAAGAATCTAACACACACACATATTCAGAGACTGAAAATAGAACGAATGGTGGTTGTCAGGGGCTGGAAAGTAACAGGTAATGAGAGCTATTAATTAATGGATACAGAGTTTCAGTTTGGGAAAATAAAAAATGTTCTGATGATTGATGATGATGATGTCTGGACAATGGCATGAATGTACTTAATGCCAAAAAGTGTACATTTTAAAATGCTCAATTTTCTGTTGTATGTAACTCCCCCCCCCCAAAAAAAAAAAAACAACAATGCCTTCCATGGGAACCTCAGTAGATTGGATATAGCTGAGGAAAGAAGTTAATGATGGTCTATAGAAACTCTTCAAACTGAAACAGAAAGGGGAAAAAAGCATAAAATCCAGCAGGCAAAGGCATTTTGAGATAATAGTATATATTTGATATGAAAGAGTAAGTACAGCAAGCTCATATGTATAAAATGGAAAACTGTCCGTAAGTATTTGAAAGACGTGGTTCCAACATAAAAAGCAGATACTGGAATCTTCTTAGAAAATAAAGACAGCAATTTTTTCAGTCGTTCAGATCCCTTTTACTTACTTAATTCACGCATCTACGCATTGTTTGACTGACAACTGTCAACTTCCACTGGGCCAGAAGGACGCCAGGGAAGCATTTGACTTCATGCTACTTTTGACCACAGCTATACACCCCTCACTGGAAGAGGGGTGACAAGTTGGCCGTAGTTCCATTGAAGTTTGTCAATGATCAGTTCTTTGTCTTTTTCACCTTATTTTCTAAAGGTGAACCTAATTAAAATGACCTCTTTAAGTGGAGGTCAATAAAACCTCAATCAAAATTGGCTTATTAAGTAGTTAAGATTTTATTGACCCATGTAACTGAAAAGCCATATAATAGACCTGGCCAAGTCTGGGTATTTAGGGTTGCTGTCAGGTATCTTTCCCTCTGTTTCTCATCTAGGCTTCAGTCCCTTTAATTTCATTTTCAGTCGGTTTCTCAATCTTGGTGACAACACAGTCACTAACTATTGCAGTCATACCTCATTCCATTTTGGCAACTCAGCAAAAGGAGAGTTTCTTTTTTGACAGTGGTTTCTAAGAAAAAGAGAAGAAAATCCTAGTCTGGCTCATTATGGATCTTGCTTCTGTCCCCACATCACTGATCCAAGGAGACAGAATACATTTATTAATCAGCACAGGCAAATAAAATATGCTCACCCCCATCTCCCCAAAGCTAAAGATGTGAGATTAGCCCACCTGGCACATAGGAACAGAGAAGAGAGAAAGGTTTATGTGTGGAGAAAAAGTGAAGGGTCAGAACTATGTAAGGGGGAGCGTACACAAGGCAGGCAAATGCAGGCGCTGTGCACATACGGGGAAACTCACCATGGCGCCGTCACTTAGATCTCTTGAGTAGGGTGGGAAGAAGTACATGGTAGGTGTCGTAATATTATTAGAAAAACAAAGCGGTATATACAACTGTTTGAATCCATACTTTGTTTATTGCCCAACATATAAATATTTAACATGGAAAAAATTCCTTAAGTAACTCAAAATTACATGTTTGCTTTTAAAAAATGTGTTTGCTTTATGAGGATATGGCTCTTGTGTACATATAAAGGTTACTTCTTCTTCCTTTCCAATTTGAAATTAAAAAAGAAAATTAAAATTAAAATTAAAATTTCAGATAATTTAATAAAGACATGTAGAAGAATTAAAACATGGATGTATAAAAATAAAACACCTACAAAAGGTAAAACTAAGAAAGAATAATTGTAAAAATTTTAAGTTTCTCTTTAGATTCCAATAGTGAGAGACTAATTTTTGAATTTAAATGGGTGGAGCTTTGTTACAGATATCAACATGAAAAGTTTGTACCAGAGAACAATGCCAGGAAATCTAAATAGTTTAAATATGCTTGTAGGAAATTAATGCTTGCTTTTATTTATGACAATGAATACTTTCCATCTAACTGGAGTATATTAAATAAATGGCTAGACTTAATATTCTCTTTATGTCTATATTTATGAATTTTCAAATTATTTATCATTTCCAAATCATTAGTGGAAAGCACACATGTGTGTGTGCAAATGCACATTACATGACAACCATTTTTTAAAAGGAGGTGATATTCATCCTAAAATAGAGGCTTTTATGTCTATAGTATTGGTAACATTGATAAGCTTCCTTTATTAAAAAGCCTAAGGGATTAGTTGACAGAGAAGATTCTTATAGTGGGTAGTTCAAACATAGCTGCTGCTATTTTATTTATTTATTTTTGAGACAAAGTCTCACTCTCTTGCCCCAGCCTAGAGTGCTATGGTATCAGGCTAGCTGGCAGCAACCTCAAACTCCAGGGTTCAAACGATCCTTCTGCCTCAGCCTCTTGAGTAGCTGAGATTATAGGCCTGCTACCATATCCAGCTAAGTTTTCTATTTTTAGTAGAGATGGGTCTTACTCTTGCTCAGACTTGTCTCCAGTCCTGAGCTCAAGTGATACTCCATCTAGGCCTCCCAGAGTGCCAGGATTACAGACATGAGCCACCACGCCTGGCTGCTATTGCAATTTGTATTGGTCCTTACCATTTAGCATACTTTAATGCTCTGTTACTTGCATGCCCCTTTAGGATAAGGAAGTCAATTAAATGGGCCTATACTCTATTCCTTCTAAAAAGGTAACTCCCTAGAGCAGTGGTTCTCAACCATCCTAATGCCGCAATGTATTTTCATTGTTAAAAAGGGGTTGCAACCCACAGGTTGAGAACCACTGCCCTAGAGTGTCTCACAAATACCTTGCAAACTCATGCAATTACATAAAATACAATATTCCTCAAAAAGTCCATTGAAGAAAGTAGATTCCAAACAAGCATACATTTGAATCAGCCATGTCCATATCAGATATTGTTGATATCAACACAACAGAATTTCAATTTATTTTGTTTTTTTTAAGGGAATGGTTAATACAGTTATAAACTTTTTATGTTGTCAGCAAGATAGTGTTTTAAGAAATGGAAAGTACTGGGGGGGAAACGAACTAAACTGAACAAACTTTAACAACTTGGCAGGATGCCTACCCTGTTGAGATCTCCCTCCCACCCCAACTGAAGCCCTGGAAACACGTTTTATCTGGTGGTAAATAGTACTCCTTTAATTATCACTTAATGAAATTTCATCAGACATCAACAGATCTGTGGTGATAGGACATTCATTTGCAAATGTATTAACCTTTCATGTCTTTCATGTATGATCAAGTGACACTTTCTTAACTTAAATAGAGCCTGGTCCAGTCTCTTTTGTCACCAGTACACTGTGCCTAGGGGTGAATGACAGGAGGCCTGCTAAATGGGCCTGCAGGTTTCTCAGACTTCTTCAAGGCAAACTAAAAAAAAAAAAAAAAAGAAAAAGAAAAGGGGAAAAAAAGGCTCTTGAGCTCCTTATGTGCCATTGCCCAAACATTTTTTTTCTTTTTAAATTCTTTTTTTCTAAACATTTTAATATAACTCTCTCACAAATCCACACAAGCGATATCTCCATTTTTATCTCAAACTTTTGAAATTTTAAATAACTTCCAAATGTTTGATTTCTAGTCCCTTGTTCCTCTACCCTTTGTTTATGTTCGCTGCTAACTGTAAATCTCACCAGTTTTCTCACTGAGATAAGACAGGCTTTCTTAGTCTAGCTTTGAAGTTACAAGATCAGATTCAGACCTTAGTTTCCAGCCTCATTTCCCACCTTTCGTCCTATAAAAACAATGGCTGTATCTTTATGTTTTGTGTTAGCATAGGTCCAGGTAGAGGACAGTGCAACAGGACAAGAGAAATAAGAGATGTATAGCAGGGAAGAGCCAAAGGTGGTGAGAATCTGAGGACACGGTGGGTGACCGGCTCCAGTGTGAGGGGAGCGTTCAGGGTAGAAGAGTTAGCAGGATGAGTTGTGGATCGTGGCATAGCTCCAAGAGAGAGCCACTGGGCTGATCTGCACGGGCGGCAAGTCTGCCTGCTCCTGAAGGCCCTTGTCAAGGTGTTAAATCTCGAGAAAGGTAAATCTGGAAACGCGTTCCAAACTCAGTGAATTCTCTTTTATTTGATCTTTCTGGCCCTTTAAATTAAGCTACTTCTCAAGATAGCTGTTTCTTGCAAGCACGTGGGGATCTTTTTCCTAAGTCTGGCAACACCTAACTGGGTAATGCTCGGTTTAACTTAGTTGCGGACCTGGAAGTCTGGAGTGGAGGAGGTGCTGAGGGGAACACCTGTTGGCTTGTGGATAGGTGACCTTTTCAGCATCTTCTAACATGAAGAGACTCTCTGCCCAGGCTTCTTCTACCTGCTCCCAGGGACCGCTTGCAGCACCAGCGTCCCTAGGACAGCATCCTTCTGCATGTCCCCAGACCGTATTTCAAAATTCCAGGTTTTCCAAACATGTTTCCATTTGTTGTTTCTGGACATAATAGATTTGCCTTTGTTGAGCATTCTAAGTTCTCAGAGGCTCTATGACTTTATCAGATCTTTGGTCTACTACTTAGCTATGTTGCTTTTCCATTCTAGGAGATAAAGGCATTTTGTGGGCTACTAAAAGTCCTTCTGACTTTCACATTTATTAACAAGTTGTTAGTAGCTCTTGGTTTCTCGCTCTCTGCAGTGTATCAATATCAATACAATTCTACTTTAACCAGCCAACTCCACTGTCTTTCAAATTTCTTACCTATTATACCTTCAAAGCACATCCTCACCCAGTGAAACCTTTAGCAGCTGGGCCTTGCGCCAGGAGCTCTTTGAGATCTACCTCTCACTCAGCATGGGTGGTTCGTGAGCTGTAACCAAATCCCTATCTACTATTCGTTTCTACAGGGCACTGTTCTCTCTCTACCAGTTGCATTAGTTAGGGTCCACAGAGAAGCAGATAGCAAGAAACGGGAAGGCGTGCATGAGATACAGGGGGGAAAGCAGCAGAAACTGAGGGCAGACTTCAGACATGACAGAGGTTTGACAGATCTGTTGGGAGAGAGGGAAGAAAGGGAATTGGATAGGAAGCATCTCAGACTGCGGCTCAGTCTAGTGAAGATTTGGTAAGGCCAATTGGGAGCCACCTGGAGCCAAAAATCCACATTGGAAGAGTCCCACATATCACTTACCATGCTCAGTCTCTGGATGGGAGCAACCAGGAGAGAGTGTAGTATTAGAATCAACGCACAGTGGGCCTAAACGAATGTAGTTGAGGCCATCAATCCATCATGGTTGGTATAGCAGGAGATTTCCACATCACATATTCATGGGCAACACTGTTGCCATTTCCTGAACACATTGATGGTGTAGTGATTGGAACGTGGTTTGGGGTCAAACTGCCCAAGTTCAGATATTGTTGGGACACTTACTATGAAATCATCAACAAGTTAGTATGTATTATGTATGTTTTCATATTAAAATTGGTAATAATAATTATAGGGCCACTGAGTGTGAATAAACAAATCGTTCATGTGAAAGCTGTCATTGTGATGATGTCCACAGATCAGTCATTCAAAAACTGTACCTTGCTTTCTTTTTCTGTAACAAACTTATTGTTTTCATGTTGATCCTTAATCCTGGCTTGTGTTAGAAAAGAGCTTTTAGGAAATTCCGTATCTTTTTCAGATAACATAATGATTGCAAGCACTATTGTTGGGGCTTAGAAAACAGTAACCCCAAGTGGCACTTTTGTGTGGATAACTAGAGAAGTGGCCTAGGAGTCTCTCTGACTTTTCCCCACTTCCCTTTCCCTCTCTGATTCTCTTAATTTCCTGAAACATCAGGATGGATTTTTTTTCTGAAATTTCCATATCTAAGAGTCTTTACAAAAGAAATGCAATTGTCTTAAGTCCCCTTCCCAAAGAATTGAATCTCATGAAATAACCAGGAAAGATTAACCATTAGAGAAGAGATGGTAACTATAGTCATAACCATGCTCAGACAGACTTTCAAACTATTCTTTGAGAGAAGCTTTTTTTTCCTTTTTTTTTTTTTTTTTTTTTTGGTCACTTTGTCACCTTGGTAGAGTGCTGTGGCATCATAGCTCACAGCAACCTCAAACTCTTGGGCTTAAGGGATCCTCTTGCCTCAGCCTCCCCAGTAGCTAGGGCTAGAGGTGCCTGCCACAACACCCAGCTATTTTTAGAGAAGGGGTCTTGCTCTTGTTCAGTCTGGTCTTGAACTTCTTGCTCAGGCAATCCACCTGCTTCAGCCTCTCAGAATAGAGCAATTTTGAGAGAGAACCTAAGAAACTTTATGTGCATAATAAGACAACCTTTGTTCTTGTGCAGTTGTGCCCCTCGCCTCCCCTAACTTGTTGGTTCCATCAAGATTTCAAAGAAACTTATTTACAAAACAGTATCTGTTTGCTGGCTCCATACATCTTTCCCCTATATAGAGAATATTTGTGCCTCAACCATCTGGCCCTTCTGTGAATCTCATATTTTATGTACGACTCCCATGTCTGCTCATGCTAAATAATTGTGTATGCCTTTTTGTCTTGTTAGTCTATTGTCAGTTCATTTTTAGTGAATCTTCAGAAGAGAAACCTTTCCTTTGGCTCCTACACTATTTAGAAGCAGACTAGTAGGGTTCAAATGCCAACTCTGCCATCTCTATTTGAATGACTTTGAGAAAATTACCTTGTCTGTGACCTAGTTTTATCATGTATAAAAGTAGTGATACTATTATGGTAAGTCCTTCATAATCTGGTCGTTATTCAAATAAAATGTGGTAAGAATAATGCCTGGCCTTCCTAAGTGCTTGATCAAGTCTAGCTCTCATAGTTCTTATCCTTGGGTTTGAATAGGTCCCTTCCTCAATCCCATCTAAGCGTTTAATTATACCTTCCACCTGTGGAGCAGAATCCTGGTGGTTTTCAGGAATCTACCCAAAGCCCTAGCTTCCTCTGAGGTCACTTCCCTTTTTCTGTAGTCTGTGGAAAGACTTTATGAAGTCTGAATAGAGAGGTCTGCTTCTTTATTCCTTGTTTATGGCATAAACTTGATGTCTTTAGTAGTTCAGGGCTTTGCTTCTTCCACCGTGAGAGCTTGCCTCAAGATTTAAAAGACTTAGAAAATCAAAAGGTTTTCCTTTGCATAATATTGTATCTTATCTCTCCTCTAAAAGTGAGATGAGGGATAGGGAAGGGGACAAAGAGTAGAAGGAAATATTTTCCAGGAGTCGAATCTTAGTGTCTCAGAGTGTTATTCCTTCGCAGCCTCTCTGTGTAGGTTCTTCACTGCACTGGTTCGAGTCCTCCATACTCAGTTTGTAATTCGGATGCCTCCTCTTCTTGGCACACTTTTTAATCGCTCCCATTGAAGTGCTTTTTTTCTTCTAACTTTATTAGGGTGGTCTCTATCTCTTTCGTTCTGAATGGGCTGGTACATGCTCTATTTTCCCTAATAGACTATATGCTCCTTGTAGGTTGAGAATAGAATATTTTCATTTTCAGAATCTGTGTTCTCTTTAGTGCCTAGTGTAGGACTTGACACACAGAGGTACTTTAAAATGCTGTACATATTAGTTAAACAGATTACAGGAAGCTGGTTAGAATAGAAGTTTATAGTTATGTCTGAATCTCTACCTACATTTTCTTGGAGTTTTAAACAGGGCTTATCTATTACTGTGGATCATTAATATTGATGTTACTGGATGAGACGTGTTCATTGTTATTTTAGTTTAAAAAACAAGAAGCAGGCTATGTACCATTCAGTTTGCCAGACTCAGGAGATGCAAACTGAATAAAGGCCTTCCAGCAAAAATAGCGATTTTTAAAGCAAGGAATTTAAATGACATATATGCCTAGCACAGAGCCTGACGCAGGGTAGCTCCCAGGAATTTGTTGGTGAAGGAGTGGACAGAGAGCTCTGATGGAGTTATGCGTGGTTTCATGTGGGATCCGGAGCCTTTTGTCCTTTGGAAAGCTTGACTCAGGCTGTGACTCATGTGAGTCTTAGAGAAGGGAAGATAGAAGTTGGGCAAGGAAAGGAAAAGTAAAGGGTAGCCTTGGCAGCATGAGCAAGAATAGAGTGGTATTAGCAACCTAATTACGTATTTTATGTTAAAATAAAACAAGATCTATTTGTATTTTAACCAAGATTCATTTTCTGTGTAGTGTGTAGCATACCATCATTGTTTAGCATGCAGGCTCCAGGGCCAGACAGCCTGTTGTACACTTCAGTTCTGCTATGAACTTGCTTTACAATCTTGGTTAAGTATTTTAACCTCTCTGTGTCTAGGCCCTTCATCTGTAAATCTGGAAATTATACTACCCCCTCAGAGCTGTTTTTTTAGGTTTAAATGAGGCAATATACTTAAAGTGTTCAAAATATTTCTAACAAAGTAAGTACTCTGTAAATTTTAGGTTATGAAGATTAAATATCTTATTTTTTTTTTTTTGCATGTTTGGATAGGCGTGTATTTTACAAATTTCATAAGCTGTATTTCCCGTTTAACAGCATTGAGATCCTTGTTTTCACCCAGAGATTTTTAGTAAGGAGAGAGCAGGAAGAAGGGTATTCTCTTAGGAAAATTCCGTAGAATCATTTGCGGGGGCCGGGAGGGGGGGTGTCTTTTAAAATTAGACATCTATTTGGCTTCCCTCCTCCTCAAATTTAGAAGTAATTGATTCATTTCTACAGTGAGTCACTGTTAGTGAAGAGATAGTGTGCTGTGCCATTTTATTCAGCAACATAGGGGCAGAATAACTTTGAATTGATTTTATAGATGTTCTAGACAGAGAATATATACCAGGCAGCTCTAAATTAAAACAGCTCCAATATTTGACCTCCAGTCTCTTCACGTTTTCTCATTTTGTGTTGGTGCAAGGACTGGAAAAAAACCACCAAGGAGACACACCTGCTGTCCCCGCTCACTGCAGCTTCCATGGGTTCCTTAATTCGACATTAATTCATTCCTTTGCTTCTTTTCTATTAAGAAAATATGTCTCAAACATTTTTTCTACAAAGTGTCTAGAGAAAATAGAAACAAAAAATAGAAAAAAAATCAATGTTTTGACTAAAAATTTATACTTTTTAAGGCTAAGGCAAAAGAACTTCATGGTAATAAGTGGTACTTTAAACGAGAATAGAGTTTGGCGTAAGTTTAATTTTTTTTGGAGGAGGTAGTTGAGAAGTGGTATAGTGTAGGAATGTAGAGTGTGTTACAATTTTTTCTCAGTATAAACTCATTAATTTCATCTACTTACAATGATTAACAATTAAGATTTTATTTCAACATGCTTGATTCCTAATTTATGCCATAACTTTGACCAAAAGAAGTCTTATTCAGTCAGAAAATTTTAATATTCATTCCACAACCACTATGTGCTCCTATGTAAAGTGGAATAACTCTTAAAACTATGATTTAAGTGGTACAAATATGGTGTGTTCCTCTATATATTATTTTTGAAGCCATATATCAAGAAAATGTGATTTTAAAAACTAGAATAATTGAACATTTTATGGGCTTATAGTTTGACTGAATAGTTACAACTACCTAGTAAATTAACAGAATAACATCCCGCATTTTATCTGTTCCTCTAGTTATAATGCTATGTGATTCAACACTCTCATATAAGTATGGCATCTTGATGTGCTCAAAATTGTCATCTTCAAACTATTTCATTGACCCATTTCTCTATATCATGAATAATGACATCTTAAATTTGTATAAAATTTGCCTCCCAAATGTAAAACGTGTTCATAAGTTATCTTCTAAAATCATGCAAATCATGTAAAAAATAGAAATAATAATAGTTTGGGATTTGAACACACAGTGTGTGCCAGGCACTGTATTAACCTACATTAACTACATGTAATTTAAAATGTCTCAACCCTTCCAAACCTCATAAGAAACCTGCGAAGGAGGGACTAGCACAATCCTCATTTTGCAAAGGAAGAAACTTAAGTCTGACACCCAGTTAACATAACTGTGACAGAGGGCGAGAACCGACATCAAGGAATGTCTGATACTGAAGTCCACATTCCCGAGCACTGAGACGCACCGCCTCACCTTGTTTTCCTTCCTCCTGTCTATGAAGTCATGCATTTCTCTCTTAGACAATACCTAGCTAGGATATTTTGACACGCTATGATTAGAAGCTTAATAAACTATTTCATTTATTAATGTTTAAAACTAGTTCCATATATACAGAATATTACAAGGATGATCAGTATAGTGAAGAGCTAATTTGCACATGTACAGTTAATGAAAGCCATCTCTAGCTAATTGTTAGAAATTCCTTGGTCTAGATTGAATGGTGTGGGTCCCAAACCATTTCTTCTCATCTTCTGGTCCGTTTCCTGTGTTCCTGCAGAGCCTCCATTGTCCTTGTAGAGCCTGCTGGCTGAGCAGGCTATCAGTTCTTGGACAATCTTCCCAGGCTGGCAGACATGCCATTCCAAGACTCGTGGGGTTGTTATGAGTTTTGTAGCAGATTTACAGATTCCTTCTGCAGAGATCTCATTTTCCTGCTGATACGACTGCCTGTTTTCCTTGCTGTAAATCCTTATTATCTCACTTTATTTTTCCATTTTCTCCATCCTTTCCAGGCATGCTGCTGCCGCTTTCCTCCACCTGTCACTGAAACTCACTTCTCTTTATCCCTCTGCTGTGGGCATTTCACTTAGACGTCATTCCTGTTATGTCTACTTGTTTATTTGTGTTTGTATGCAGGCCTTCCTAATTTCTTTTCCATCCAGCCTTCATAAACATCACCGTTTTGTCAGAAAAGACCACCTTCTAGGTAACACCACCAGGAATACGCTTCTCCCCCAGGAAATATGATAAACCTTTTTCTCCAGTGTTTCCTATTCTTTCCCTTTAAAGCATTTCTGTGCTGAAGCAGCTAAGTGGCTGCACCACATAATCCTGTATAAAGCTGGCAGAAATGCTATTTCAGAGCATTTATGTTTAACTCTTCGTGACCCATTTTGCACAGATTTCAAAGGCATGTGGGTAATCGTTCAATGAATTTTGATTCTACATATACTTTTTAAGCCATTTGAAGCTGTCCGCTCCTTCAGATTCTGTATTGTGTATTTTCCTTTGTTGTTCCCATGTGCTCTGCAACTCCCCCCTCAACAACAACAACAAAACCACTAACGGTGTGGTGTGGACTGCTCAATGGCGTGCATGCATCTCTCTCCAACTTCTTGATTAGGTTCAGAATATAGGAAGCATGAGCAGGGAGGGAGGGCACTGAAGCAGGAGTATGTCACCCAAGTTCCTCCCCTACCTTTGCTTCAGGCTGGCTGAAGCATCCCTGCAGAAAAGGCCACTGCTTTCAGGCCCCCGGAAGCCCTCCCCATCCATCTCCCCGTTCTGCATCCTTTAATGACTCCTGCCTCTCACTCTTCAGTATGGTTTTCCTCTAGGTTCTGACTTACTGATTCCTAAATTCCTGCTCACATTCTTTGAAATAAGTCTCCTCATTGAACTGCTCCTCAAATTACAGACTTGCACTGCGGTATCTGTCTCCTGAACTGACTGGTGCCGACTCGGAGTACACCATGAGGAATTACATACTGTTGTTGCCTTTAAGGAATGTGAACTGCAGAAATGGAGCCAGCCACGTAAACACACAAACAAACTGGAAATTGTAGGACACATGATAGAAGCAGATGTAAGGTGCAGAAAGGTCACACAAAGGCAGATGATGGTCTCTCTAGAAAGAGCATTTCAGAGAGGGTTTCTTAAAGTAGTGCTTCCGTGGTAACTGGAAAGATGGGCTGGCCATCAGTGGGTTGAGGCAAGGACTGGGCCGAGGCTGGGACAGAAAGGCTATACGGGATGGAATCGGTGAAACAGCAAGAAAGAATAAAGTATTATCACACAAGACAAATTTATCCTACCCAGAGCTTACAGTGGGAAAGGGAGCATCGTGTCCTTAAAGGTCTGCATATCTTAGAGGGGCTAAGATATCAAACTGAAAGATTGAGACTTCTTTCTGTATGCAATAGGGGCGCCCAGAAGATTGTACCCTAAAAAGTAGAAAAATGAGGTTTGTCTTTAGATAAAACACTTTGGTGACGTTATAAGGGTCATATGGAGGAGAGCAAGCCTAGAGAGAAGGAGAAGAACAATTAGCAAGGAGAAGAGATTTTAATCTGGATTAAAATAATGATCTTATATAAAAGAGATGTTAAGAAGGGAGAACTGATAAAACTTGCCCATGTATTAGAAATGAAGATGAAAAAAGAAAAGAATGCTAAGGTTGTTCCAAGGTTTCTGGCTTGGTGGTTGGTGGTACCATTTCATTAGGCAATATAAAAAAAAAGGTAAATTTTCAGGTAAATAGCAAGAAAAGATAGGACATTTACTTTAGGGTTGAGTTTTTTGTGGGACACCTACAGGTAGAAGTGAGTTCAGAAAAAAGCTCTCAACCAATGGTGTAGATTTGAACATCATCACAAAATGTAAGTAGCTTCTGCTATTGGAAATGGTTGAGATTGCCCAGGAAGGGTGTTTCATTTAATAACTGGGATGAAGGTAATACCAGCAAAATATAAGAAATGATTAAGAAATAAAGTTATTAAATGTACAGAGTATGTTAGGCATTTCAATTGTCACTTTCTTACACAATATACCCCATTAGATACTAAGCATATCCCTAAGTTATAGGGACCTTATTTTCCTAATTTCACAAATAAACTTTAAAGAGTTAGGTTAAGGCCATGACATTGTAAACTAGTAAGAATGAGACTAGAATTCAAATCATTCAACTCTTTTCCAGTATATTATACTGCTTCCTTTTTGCTTTACTTTAACAATCTTTATGAATATAGGGCAAGGAATAAGGGATTGGGGAAACATAGATAAAGGACTCTTGGGACCCATAAAAAATGGCTCTAGTGATAGAAATACCTGCCTATACTTTATAATATGCCATTGTTTAAAACATTTTATTTTGAGGAATACAATGTTATTTATTTTACATGTTTAGAAACTGTGCCTCAAACTCTATTTGTTTAACCTTTTATGTTTTTATTTTTTAAACCTGAAGTTACTTGTTCCTATCTCTACTCACTTCGACTATCATGACAGCATTTTCTGACTATTATTTGACTATCCTACCTATGTAGTCCACTGTAAATGAATGAAAAGAACCCGAGTTCTAAAGACTGGCATATCCTGTTTTTAGAACTGCCACATTTTCACTTATAGTTCAGTATTGTACAGAGGTATGGATCTTGAAACTAATTTGGAAACAGAAAAGGGCATTTGTACCAGCTTCTTGTTTAACATGTCTATAGTAGTTTCTTGAATTGTAATCTAAGGCTATGAATTGGAAATGCCTTGTGAAGGAAAATGCAAGGGCAAGAATCCTTAGATTAATGTTAATGCTATGCATTATGCAACCTTACTCATAAACTGGAATATTCTTATTATATAAATGATACCACCATGTAGTAATTTCTGGCCAACTTTTATAGTAGCCATTGGATAGATTCATGACTTATCAGGAAAGCCTTGTACATATCCTAATGCCAATTGCTGAGCACTTGCTAAAATCTTAATGTTAGTTTTAAAGAATAGATTGAATAAAATTGGACCTATCCTGTGAACCTGCCTCCTTGTTCATATGACAAGAAATGAATCCCACAGGCTTCCATAAGCACCTTAGATGCAGATCTGGCAGATTTAAGGGGGAAAGGATAAGGAAGATCTTTTCAGATTGCTACTGTTTTCTTAGTGAAATAGAAAACAAAATCATAATCTGGGCTGGGGTGATTGGAAGAGAAAGGAGGAGAGAGAATGCAAATAAGTAGACCTTTAAGAGAACAGGAATGTGAGTCCACCAGAAATGTTGGCCTGGAAGGCATGTCAAGCTGAGGAGAGGGCTCACTTGAAGTTTGGAGTCCTTCATTAAAAGTAAACTTGTCAACATGACTGAATTTTTCTCCATCCGTGTTCACCAGAAGGAGTGTAAACTAATGTAAATCGAGAATTTGATTAAAGTGGAAAGAACTGTGGAGAGACAAAGGGGTAGGAAGGCTATGTTTATGTGTATGTAACAGAGTAGATAACGATGACATAAAATGGAATCTCAGGTAGTTAAAGGGAAAGAGAATTTGAGGGGGGCTCATGGACAATATAAATGTGAATAGTCAATGGATAAAATTGGTAGTGAATTCAAAGAATTGTTG
Source organism: Loris lydekkerianus (assembly GCA_963574355.1). Lineage (NCBI taxonomy): Eukaryota > Metazoa > Chordata > Mammalia > Primates > Lorisidae > Loris > Loris lydekkerianus. The sequence goes on along the minus strand of CAUYPK010051707.1, from coordinate 14,371 downwards.
GAATGGCATTACTCAAGGGAGTGAGATGGATTAGACCAATAATTATCTTTAGTTTTAAAATCACCAAATAAGAAATTATACCAGGAAAAGATGTAATAGCAAATATATTTTTTAATTATTCAGATTAATATAAGAGAGTACAAATGATTAGAGGGTGCTTTATCTGTGTTTGCTGGGTAAAGTTCAAGTTATAGTTCATCCCTTCACTCGGGGGGGTGTGCTATATATCCTTACGTTGTGCCCACTAGGTCAGAATTTACCAGTCCCTCTCCCTCCTCCCCTCTCTCCTTTCCCTCCTTCCTTTTTCCCTCCACTTGAATTTGATTTTTTTTTTTTTCTCATGTGGGGGTGTAGTTGTTTATCTATTGGTTTCATATTAGTATTGGGTACATTGGATACTTGCTTTTCCATTCTTGTGATACTTTATAATAGCGAATACTTTTGATGTTGAAAGTCTACGTTAGCATACTGTAACAAAGAAGTATAAAGACAGACATGAGGAACATTTTCTCTTGTTTGTTAGACATCTGGTAAACTAGCTTAAACTTACACTATTCAAACTATACTATTTGAGTAGTATTCTCTCAATTATCTGCTAAACAAGGTGAGTTTATTTTATACAAATAAATTCAGGAATATCTCACAGTTAGATTCTAATTGATTTGTACATAGTAAACCTATCACATAAAGAGGCACCAAGGTGTGGAAAGTGTCTATTTAAATTGCTCTCGTTTTTGCAGACTGCTAGGTAAGAGGTTATTTTTGTTATATGACCCCATCAATATGGCTTTTTCATAATTTCGTGGAAAGATTGCCTTATATTTTATTTATTTTCCTAGGAAAAGGAGGATTCTGAGAATGCCAGTTGTATGAGCTTTCTGGAAATTTACTAAGTCAGATAAATTTTGATAAATTTTGTGAAAATGATTTCAAGACAATTCGTACCAATTAAACTCTGTTTAATAAATACTCATCTCATCATCTGGGCTTTATTATTTACTCATTTCATAAGAAAATAGTATTTTGCACATATTTTAATTGACATTTTTGATTACTATTCTTTCTATAATTTTCAAAGTCTTTTCATAATTTTAGCTTTTTATATTCAGTCTGTTAGATACCTATATTCATATCCTTAATCTATTTTTTCTTTTATAAAAATTGGCTACACTTTATGTATGCTTAGAAATTCTACAGTTATGGTTTCTAGGGTTTCAACGCTATTGTTTTTGTTTTTCAGTCAGTGCGTCAGCTAGCCTAGGTGATACGTTTGACAGAACCAGGAAAAGTACCTTCTCTGGACAGATGTAGCTCTATAAACAATAGGTTAATAAACAATAGGAAACCTTAGAAAGGAAAATAGACAGTCTGAGCAAGAGTGAGAGCCCATCTCTACCAAAAATAGAAAAATTGGCTGGGCATAAAGCATGTGCTTATAGTCTAAGCTTCTTGAGAGGCTGAGCCAAGAGGACCACATGAGCCCAGGAGTTTGAGGTTGCAATGAGCAACCTGTACTCTAGCCTAGGCAACAGGCTAGACTAAGATCTGTGTGTGTGTGTGTTAGTGTGTCTGTGTGTGTGTGTATGTAATATCTGCTTAAATAGAATAGGAATAAGGTGTTGAAATCACAGACGAGTGGGACAGATCTGGCCTTAGGGAATGGTTAGGCTGCTCTAGGATAGTTTTCGCAAGTGGATTTTAATTCAAAATCAGACAGATGATCAGGATGAGAGACATTCAGAAAATGGGGGGAAGAGCATTCCAGATAGCCAACAGCATAGGCCAAACAGAACTGAGTGATTACCTGAAACATTTCAGGAAAAGTAAGTTGCTGAGATAAGGATCAGGCATACGTTAAGAGGTTGCTAAATGCTGTTCAAGATAAAACACAAATTCTATTCCAGTATAAAACACAAATTCTATTCCAGTGCCCGTGTTCCTGGTGCCACAGCTGGGGCAGCGTCCCATGGACTAATTCAGATATTCAGCCTTCCTCTGTCTTATATCTCTTTGCTTTTAGATCTTTCAGGTACTTTTTATTTAACTGGCAGATAGAAAAAGACACCATGAGAAAGGCACACCCATTTCTTAACTGTTCTGACTTAGATGTGCCACATATCATTCCTGCTTACCTTCAAGTGGTCAGAATTTTGTCATGCAGTCTAGTTACGTGAACAGTTGAAAAATACATGGGTTTTCATAAATATATAGTAGTCTCAATTACATGTACACAGGGAGTAACAGAATTCAAAATGGTCAGGTTAAAGACAAACTAGAATAGATTATGAAAGACATCTTATTCTAAGTTCAAATTTTACCCTGGAGAAAATGGAGTGCCAGATGATAATTTTAAGTTGAGGTGTGGCTATATATCATATTTGGACTTTCAGTAGACAACTTTACCTGTTTATCTAAAGAAAATGGATTGAATAGAGGCAAGCTTAGAATAACTCACCCTTGAGCTTAGACAATTATATTCTAGAAGTGGGTAGTGGCAATGCAATTGATTCCAGAACTAATGAAGGGGCATTATACGTAAGACTTCCTAGGTGTATAGGGGACAATACGGGAAGGAGGGGAGTCACTTGGTCTGGCTGAGCCAACTGAGTAGATTATAATGATTGTGTTTGTTGAGACAGGGAGCAATTAGGTGTAGATTGAGATCCTGAGATACAGATAATAAATTCAAGATTTTTCTTTTTCTTTTCTTTCTTTTTTTTTTTTTGTTGTTGTTGTTGTTTGTTTGTTTTGTTTTGTTTTGTTTTTTGAGACCAGGTCTCTCACTATCACCCAGATTGGAATGCAGTGTGTTATCACTGTTCTCTGTAACTTCAAAATCCCAGGGTTAAGCAGTCCTCCTGGCTTCTCCTCCTGAGTAGCTGGAACTACAGGTGCACACCACCACTCTGACTAATTTTTCTATTATTTTGTAGAGATAAAATCTTGCTGTTGTTCCAGCTGGTCTCAAATTCCTGGCCTCAAGCAACCATCCCACTTGGGCCTTCCCAAGTGCAAGGGTTAAAAATATGACCTGGCCCTAAATTTTCATCACAGTACTTTAACTGCTACCGAACTCATTATCTTTAAGCAGGAAAGAGAATAGGAGAAACAGGTTGTCTCTCACCCTTTGTAAATCAACTTGTTTTCTCCAGTTTTTTTTTTTTTTTTTTTTTTTTTTTTTAAGAGGCACGCTGGAAGGATGATTGAAATGAAGAATTTTTCCCCCTACTTTTACAGGGTGCTGTGCTATTTTCAGTGTACATGGAGAGACAGCACTTCAGTCCTACTGCAGTCGCTGCTGTCATGTGGCTCCTGACATACGGTGAAGCCCTGACCGCAAAGCAAGTGACTGTTTTGTTTGATGATGGTTGCGATTGGGTTTGCACCCAATCCTACAGCCTGTTTTTGTGAGTAAAGGCAGTAAAGTTCTCCCACTTTCCCCTGCCTCCCTGATTATATTAATATTTACTTATAGCTTCATTTAATAGAGGCTTATTTTATATGACATTAGAAGAACTGACCACATCATCTGCAAAATTGGACAATATATGTGTGATTTGCAGACTAAAAGACTGTATTTTTTGCTGAATTTTAAGTGCATTAAAAGAAATCTTAATCTCGCAGAATAACTTAGAGGCAAAGCGCGAGGGGCAGCAGAGGAGTTTACCAGCATTTCCAGTGGGCTTCCCTTTGTGATCTTTCAGGAGTTTTGTGTCAGGCAACTCAACTGCGCATGCTCTATAGACGGCGCGTAGTCACCAATGGGAACACGTTTTACCGTAATTTTTAAAGCTGTCCTGAGTTACATTCATTTCTTAGTGTGGGTAAATTGCTGAAATGTATCAGTATATATGTTCAAACTACAGCTCTCTGCTTCTGTGAATATTTCATCATTTTAAACAAATATTTATTAATTACTCATTATTTCTTCAGATGAGTTATAGTTGATGAGGAAAAATGTTGAAATGACATTAAATGTTAAATGAAAATACTATCTGCCATTTCTAAAGACAGATTGGGTGTCAGTGGATGGCAAATAACTATCTCCAGTTTTTTTTTTGTTTGTTCGTTTGTTTTTTGCAGAGGCCAGGTTTAAACCCACCACCTCTGGTATATGGAGCCAGTGCCCTACTCCTTTGAGCCACAGATGTCACCCAACTATTTCCAGGTTTATTCTGAGTGATAAATAATGGCTGCTTGAAGCACTGTGCTGAGAAGTCTCCTGAGTGCAAACTCGGATTCCCTAAATAAGTGGCTGGATCAGCTTTTGATGCCTGTCTGTTGTGAAGTAGGGCTAGATGAAAATCTACCTCGGTTAAAATATTTTAACATGTCTGGAACTTAATTTTTTTTTAATTTTATTAATTTAGCAAACATTGAGGACAAACTTCACGAATATGTGCTTGTGAACAAAATATATTGCCTTCCTGGATTTTGTCATCTTTGGGGTATTTTTTTTTTTTTTTTAATTAGTGTGGATTTGAATTTTGACAAACGGTTCCCTCAAATCCAATTTGGCATTTGTCAACTCTCTTTCTCTCTCTTGTACACTCTTTCCCTCTCTTTCTCACATACACGCGTGCGCGTGCACACACACACACACACAACAAATACCACGAAGGTAACTGCAGTATATGTAGGCGTGGTTATTTGGAGGTGTTTCTTGGGTAGAATGAGCAATAGAAGTTGATAAGGGAAATGACTTCATTATAGGTAAAAAGGCAGAAAAAATAGAATAAGATGCAGAAACCAATGAATTTAAACAGTGAATTTGTGTGACTAAATCTTGAAAGATAAAAAGAATGTTAATTACACAATAGACACTAGAAGTCCTTGAGTTTTTAAGCCAACTAGACATTTTCTGTTTTTCCTTGTGGGTCATAAAGAAATATTGAGATTATTTGGGCAGAGGAGTAATATGGGCTAAGCCAGATTATTCTTTATGTTGTTAGGTCCTATAAAGAAACCCAGAGAATCCTAAATGTTGTAGATAAATATAATTTAGTGACTGCTTATTATGGAACTTTGTATTTCAAAGTTTTTACTACATTCAGTTGTTAAGTTTTTATTAAACTAAATATTGCCTTGGTATACATACATCTCTGTTATAATGAATTATATTAAAATTAAAATTTACCATAGTGACCAAGGTGAACTACTGTTATTTCTATTTACTTCTGAATCTTTGTTGTAATTTGAGAATATTTCTCAAATATACTATTTTGATTAGAATAGTAGATTTTAAATGCTCCCTGAAACCCTGTCGTTGTGCTTAGGTGCTCGAGTCACAAGAGCTAATATTCAACTGGAATATTATAGCTCCTGACTGTGTCAAATAGAATCGTTGATATAAAATGTTTTCATTTATCAAAACAGCTTTGGTTATTCTCAGTAACTCCACAACAACTTATAAACTTGTATTATGATACATTCATATTTATAATATAAGTGCCTTTTTTGCCATTTACTGTATATTAATTCTTCTTCTTAAAATTTCATTTGAAAAAATTTGTTTTGTTGCCCAAAATACTGGGAAATCACTGGAGTTAAGTATCTAATTATAGGCAGAGCTGCCAGTCCTCTCTGCCAGTCCTCTCCCCTTTTATATGAGCATCTCTATTGTTCATTCAACACATGCCACTTGAAAAGTACTGGGACTGTTATTTGTCTATTTTGTCTCGGGGCCTTTCCCACCCTTCCCTGTTCTTATTCTCATCCTAGCAGGCTGAGAGCCTGCAAACTGCTTTTCTAGACTCCCTTCTCAGCAGGCTTCTAGTTATGTTCCATGAATGATGGACTAAGAGGAGTCTGGAAGATAAAGTGGAAAAAGAAGCCAGCAGCAGATGATCCAGGCTCCTGCTCAGGCAGTACTGTCCTAACAGCAGCAGCAGGTGATCCAGGTTTCTCCTGCTCAGCTGTGTGCTCTTCCAACATTTGTGTCAGCAGCCCGACCTTCACCAGCCCAGTGAAAGTACAGGCTCCTGGCCTCAGACCAGGGGTATGAGCAGCTTCTGGATCATCCTCTTCTCCAAATATCTCACTAGCCAGCACCAGTTTTCTTTCCCTTTTCTTCCCTTTTCTTTTCTTTACTTCCTTTTTCTTTTCTTTTCTTTTCTTTTCTTTTCTTTTCTTTTCTTTTCTTTTCTTTTCTTTTCTTTTCTTTTCTTTTCTTTTCTTTTCTTTTCTCTTTTCTCTCTTTTCCTCTCCTCGCCTCTCCTCTCCTCTCCTCTCCTCTTCCTCTCCTCTCCTCTCCTCTCCTCTTCTCTCTCTCTCTCTCTCTCTCTCTCTCTCTCTCTCGCTTCTGTAGCTGTTCTAACTCCTTTGTGATTTCTTAATATTACATTCCTTTCTCCTAGAAATACTTTAAGTGGCATTTTTTTTCCCTTGGACTGGACATTGGCTAATTAACTAACCATATGTCACATCTAGACTGTGCAGTGCAGCTCTTATGATGAGTTAAACAGACTGAACACCAGAATCTTGGAAACCAGAGAACACATTGAACTTACTATGTCATAGTTTAAATATTATATGCAGATCATTGTCCTCTATTTGACTCTAAATTCCATGTGGGCAATGAACCACATTTGCCTTTTATTTGTAGAGCCTGTCGAACTGGCTGAAACTTAAGGATGCCCCATAAATGCTTTCTATTTAGATCCATCGAATTGTAAAAGAAGATGATAGGCTTGATGTTCTTCAAGGAGTTTACAGTTTCATAGACAGAGACAATCCATATTCTATAGCCCTGTCTGTCTTCTGCACATTTCTTCCAATACATGTGATTTATTCAGTCAGGTACTGTGTTTTTATAGGCTGAAATTTTGAGATAAAGAATAGAGACATTAACAGAAAATAAGAAGGGAAATTAATTCAGACAAAAATAAGTAGCAATGTACTTTAAATATCTATGGAGAAATTCCTATCTCATCAGAAGATCACAGAAATTGTGGAGCAAAATGCTTCACTTCTAGATTTGCATTATATGTCAAGAGAGAAATATACCCTTTTTGATGTGAGCTCAGTCACTTTTTCCATGTAGTGGCTTGATGCTATGTTTTGAATTATCTCTAATCCTAGGTATGTGCAGAAATGGTTGCATATATGTCATCCTCATTTGGCTAGGTAATGGAAATTATATCAATGATATTGACTGTAAAATAAAGATTTGGTTATTTTTGACCACTTGCGTTGTAAAATCTATTAACAAAAGCAAGGTTCTCCATTTTCTTGGTGAAATGAACAGATTCATGAGAAATTTCAATAGTTATTTCTCATTGTGTTCTAACTATTCCAGAAGTAATTAATATTTAATGAAGATAAGGATGTCGTACAATGCAATTCTTAGGCATTCTACAACAGATATAATTGTGGTGACTTTGTCAAATAAAGCAATATTGAAAAAGATGATACCAATTCATCAACAAGCCATTTTTTCCAATTTGGGGGTAGGAATATTAAACAAAAATACCATCTTTTTTTTCTTCTCTTCATGACTGTCTATGTCTACACTTATTTTTAGAACACATTTTGTTAATGCTTTTTAAAATATGTTTTGCTTGGCTTAGTCATAGACATGCAAAGAAGAAATCACCTTCAAAATTATTTCTTTTTACCTTGATGGTACCCTTTAGTAATATTTCTTAAGAGCAGAAACTGTTATTAAGCCAGTTAGGAAGCAGACAGTTTAACATTATGGTTTAGGTGGAATTTTTTTTCTCCTTTCTTTCTAAATTTTAAATTTGTTAAAGTACTCATTTATAAAACTGCATAATAATTCCCTTCACTATTGCTGAAACTTACAGCCATGGCTTCACAACATTTTACCTCCCTGGTATAATGGGAGATGCAGAAAGCACATGGATGGTTTTCACAAATCTCTAATTGAAGGGTTGAGAGATGGAGGGATTTAGAGGGGAGGGACTTCCAGACAGATTAAACTGCTGGGAACTTCTCATGTGAGATCATGACTATTTGTGTTCTATTCCCAGTTGAAAATTGAGCTGACTGGCTTGTTTTATCCGTACTAGACGACAGAGAGGAAAGACATGATTCTAATGTAAACACCTTATATATGTTTACATTTTGTTCATAATTTCTGGGGACATTTTGCATAAAGTTAGTACATGAAATTACATTTCTTCAACAGAAGTTAAAGAGTAGTTTAGTTCATTTTGTTTTTGGATTTTTTGCCTTTTAGTAATGCTGAAGTGCAGTAACAGATCACATGGAAATACACCTACAGTTTAGCATCTCTAAAAGAAAACAAATATGAAAGAAGAACTGCCTCACAAGGGAGTCTTCTTATATCTTAATCCAGGAAACTTGTGCTGAGGAGTAATATTCACAGCTTAGTAAATTCAATTCTAACAAATTTTTGAACATGAGTAAATAAGTAGAAAAAAATGGGTATTCTTAAAAAGAGTGTATTCTCCCCCCCAACAATTATGTTAATATTTATCATAAATAAAACCCAAGTCCATTTAGATATTATTTAAAAGCAGCTTCTTAATGACCCAAGGATTTCCAGCCTTCTGCTTCCTTGTGCTTCCCTTTTGCTATTTCTGGCTTAGAGCCCTGTATCACCAATTGTATGCTAAGGTCTCACACACAATCTGGAGAAGGCCCGACAAGCAGTCAGGGCATTTCAGAGGGTTGTCAGGTGGATTGTGCTGTGCTAAGTGAAGTGTGCAGGAAAGGAAGAAAAGAAAAAAAAAATAAATAAAAAACAGTTCTATGCCAGTTCCTCAACCTTTAGTGGGGTGACAACCTCACAAGATAAGAGTGAAAGGTGGCCAAACATGACCCTCTTGGGTGAGGGCTCTCTGCATTCCACACCCTGCAGGGTTCTGAAGTTTGCTGCATGAAAATCTAGATGCATGTATGCAGGAGCGATAGGGCACCTCCCTCTCCCACCTGCACTGTAATGACCCTACAGCTACTATCAGTAAGGACGGAAGCTCCTTTGCTGGTTCTTTCTGGAGGTTGCACCTCTGTGCATTGAAGTAGAACAGCTTCCTCTGAGCACTACCCTGAAAACAAAGAGGGGAACAGGGAAAAGGAAGACAGGGGTTCTGTCTCCCTGTGCACAACTCAGATGCACACCTCTTTGCACTATGCTGTCTGGAGACTGACCTACTGAAGAAGGGAAGATATTCATCAACGAGTGCGAGTAACAGAAACTTTAATGAACCACTTCCTTGCCCACTTTTATCTCCAAACAGCTCTACAGATATAAGTACAAATAATGACATGGCACAATGGCTTGATGGTGATAAAATTAATCTGTCCACCCCCAAGTTATTCATGCAATAGTTTTCATATGAATAAATTATATGGAAAAGAATCATACATAAATATGTTCTCATCTAATATAGGAAAAATGACTCTACAATCTACATATTATGACTCTTTTTTCTCTATTAGTAAGGAAATCAAATTAGCACTGTTTGGTTAGAGGATTCTGAGCTTTCTAAATTTTATTTCTACCCCAATACCCTTCTCCAAATAACACATCATTAGCCTTAAAATGTAAATCTTTTCTCCAAACTCTAAGCAGAAGTTAAAGACAACATTTCACTCCTAAAAGCTTTAAATCCCACCTTGTTTCTAATCAGCCTTCCAGAATAACTAGACAAGGTTACACGGACCTGACTGATTTATGAACATAATTTTTGTTTTAATTTAAACAGCAACATTTAGGTTCCACCTTAACAGTGCACCTTAAAAGATTATCTCGGTTATTTCACAGGCACCGAGCCGGCACTAATAGTCCAAGGCAGATATTGAAAAGCAGCACAGGGCCAGGCAGATCTATTAGAAATTCCCATCCACGCGCCTCATACATATTGATTTCTGACACCAAGCAGCAGTGAAAGCCCCCGTGGGAATAATATATTTAGCAGGGTTCGCTGCGAGGAGGTCACAGAGTGCATACAGATTAGCTTCAGAGGACCAAGGCACTAGTGTTGGAGCCAAATGCTAGATTTTATATCATTTTAATCTGAACTTTTATAATCCTTTTAGTTCTTCTTTCTCTGGATGGCAGAGAGAAGCCTCCTTCACATGTATCATGCATCTTTTTCTTTATTCTTCCTATAAATGTGTAAATGCCGTTGTAATGGGGAGGAATGTTCCTTTAGCATAAGCAGCAGAGCCCCAACCAGATTTGCTTTTATAAACGGTGGTCAATTCAGATGAAGACATCTTTATTTAAAGATTTCTTTCCAGGGGGGAGGGGAAAGTCACAAATCCATACATCCACTTTTGAGATAGAAGCATAAAATACACTCTTATTAAAAAGGAAAAAAAAAAAAAAAAAGAAGAAGGAACCCTTCCTCCCTTCCCCCTCCTGCTGACACTGGAGATGCATTGAGCAGAAGTTGCATTTATACTGTTGAGTCTATGAAAACAAAAATCTAAACTTTTTAAAATTACCTTTCTGATGGGTAGGGAATGCCTGCTCATTATGCAGAGAAGTGTTGTGACTGTATCAGATAAAGGTGTCAGAGGAGAGTCAAACGTGCATTTTGGAGACTGGAGAGGTGCCAGCAGAGGGAAAGGAAAGGTTAGAGTGGACACACTTTGACAGAAGGGTGAAATACATTCAGACAACAAAGGGAAATAGGAGGTTTCACTCAACAAGACACAAAGGCATATTGTCTTCCTCCAGACTGCATTTAAAATTTAAATATTCTATAAAAAGTTCCCATGATTACTAATAATCAGAAAAAAATAACTACATCTGTGAAGTGCCTTTTGAATCTGATTTATTTTCTGTGCTATCCCAACCAAACATAAAAGGGTGGGAAAAACAGAACGATGTAAAGATAAGCAATCAAAATTTATTCTTAAAAATATAACAATAATTACAAGAAAAAGGCAAATCTGAGTTTTGATTTTATCAAGAAAGATTTATTTTACCAGTGAGGAATTATTAAAGCTTCTAATTAGACCTGGAATTTTCTCTCTCAGATTATCTAACTATGTCAAACATCCAGATTAGTTTTTCTGGCCTGTCTCTAATGCTATATGTTAACTTTTATATTTTATTTTCCAGTATGTTAGCACAAACCAATAAAAGAAAGCCATTAAGTTTGGAAAAAGGAGAAATAAAACCTCCAACTATTTTTTTAAACTTGGGAAACTACGAAAATCTGATTTTGGCAAATGCCCCTTGTCAGAAATGTTTGGCTATAGAGCTACCTAAAAACAGACTTAAGCATACACTGAGCTAGCCAACGTCATTTCACTTTCTGTTTCAATTTCATTGCAAGTATATTGAAAGTTAGAACAACCAGTGGTTCTTCTTAGCAACCAGAGAAGTTCTAGGACTAAGAAGTACCTGGATGCTGAATAATCTAAGAACTTCTCATTTGGATTACCTTGGCCTGAAGAGACTGGATCGCAACACTCATGTTAAAGAAACCAAGTGCAGAAAATCCAGGGGAAACTGTATTAGGAAAGATTATTTGATAATGAGGTGAAGAATATGAAGGAATGGGACTCTGTAGAAGTTAGGAGTTCCTGCTATTAGGAAAGAAGTGTGTGTGTGTGTGTGTGTGTGTATGAGCTTTGACAATTTAATTTGTGAACTCATCCTAGAGAAAGTGCTACATACCTCATTGCTGAATGTCACTATGGTCACCTTCGAAGGACTCCCCTTGGCCATCTGGTGACTGTAGTGATGTTCAGAAATGAGATATGTAGTACTTTTTCTAGGATGAGTTTGCAAACTTAATTATCCATCTGACCTCAGATGTTTACTCTCATAAATTTGATTTATTTTTAAATTGCTATATAACAAAACAGAATGTTTAGTATAATTGGTCATGTTTTCAGGAGTGACGATAGGGTACAGGAGTCAAGAAAAGTCCAATGTAGAGCAAGGATCCCGGGGATGGAATTGAGTGTTTAGTCCAATGTCTCCTCTTCCTGGGTGGAAGTGGCCACTCCCTTATTCAGAAACTGTTTGCATGCTGTGCCACACCAACTTCCAGAATAAATGACTAGCAGGGCCTGTGTATCTGCTCATGCTCTTCGGCCCAGCAAGCTGTCTTCTGCAAATGAGAAGTCCGCATCTTCCATTGAGAAGCCTGGAATCAGCAAGGCACACTCCGGACTGGGCGGGACCTACCACGAAAGCTGGAGAACCGTGCAGGCACAAACCCCTTCATGCCACTCTGGGTGATAATCTCTGCTCATTCCCCAGCAAGGACACCTTGACTGTAATATCATCCACCTTTCCCCATTGTCAGCACATTTCCTGATTTCCTTGTACACAGATGTTAGTCAATAATATTGGTTGCCTTGAATAAATTATATTAGATGGAAGATACACCTGGGGCAGAGATCAAAAAATAATTGGCAAAAAGCAAACAAAACAAAAAAATAGCCGGTCATTCAGCCAGCAGTTCTATCTTCCAGGTGCCCAGCATTTTGCTTGCTTCCTTCTCAGCTGGCCCTGGATCTGTGTCTGAGACTGATGAAGCTGTTCAGTTTTGCCTGAAGGAGGAGGGGCACTTTTTCCCTATCAAAAACAAGCTAAGGAAAGTACAAGACAAGGAAAATACAAGTATTGACAGTTGATCCCTTGAATTTGACTGGCATTCCACTGCCCAGTTGTCTGTTAACAACTTATATTCCATCTTTCACCTGGATCCCAAGTTCCTTATCTCTCTGTCATATAATCCTGTCCCCACCAACCCTGCAAGCTATCTGCCCTGAGCAAAGTTTAAAGATTGGACTGCATGTTTCTTCCACTTACAGCTCTGAGCTTGTTTTAGTAAACGAATTGCTTATAGTGGGGTGTTAACTGTTAAACTTCCAGCAAAAAGAACAACAAAAGAATCACCTAAAAGGAATAAAACTGCAAACCTTTACAAATCCTTTCTCCACCAGAGAAGTGAAACCTCCTCCTCTTTTAAATCCATCATTATGTTGCATTTGTTTTTATCAGGTCAATGTTTCATAAATGTTGCTGCTACTCTGCCAGCAGGAGGGGAGCCCAGAACACTAGCAGGGGTTGTGAAGCTGGCTGAGTTTTCTACCAGCATTTAACCTCTGGTCAAACCAGAGGCTTCATCCTGCTGTCCCTCATTTGTATTGCCTGCTTGGTGACTCAGAAACTGTGCCTGGGCTGAGCAACCCAAGCGGAGTGTGGGTCTTCAGAAAATATTTCTCCATGGGGAGAACATTAAGAGTTTTTATTCATTGACTATACTACATAATCTTGGAAATTCTGAAAAAAACAGAAAGCATCCTCATTTAAATTATTTATACGAAATCTTCACTGAATTCAAAAGAAGCTGAGTGGTGAATTTTTTTGGAAGCTTATAAAAAATCACATTGGATTCCCTACACAGTTGAGAGAATATAAAAATAAAATAGAAATAAAGTGATGAAATTATTCCTAAAATTAATTTAGATTTCCAGTTCTCCTAGCTGGGTTAAATATTTCTATTATCTCCATGAACAGCTTAAAAATAAGGGGCAATCTCTGAGAGGCAATAAAATGGGAAGGTATTATAAAGGAAGAGCATCAACCATGTGTGTGTGGTCTACAATCCCAAATTCTGACAATGTCCACAGTAGTTAAGAGTAAGATTCAGGAGAATATACAGATGCCTTTTTAAGCAGGAAACAGGGAAAAAGTCCCTTTTAGTTGGGGGCAAAAACATGCATTTACTTTCAGTAGCAGTAGACACACTTAAATCCCTGCTGAGCACCAGGGAGGGGTTGGATGAGCTGTCTAGAAAGCATTTTCTCTCTCTTTATAATGTTAGAAATCCTCGGACTGCATTGTGCATTGCAATGCAAGGATTCTGCGATGTAAGAGCACATCAGGGCATTGAGAAAGGCTTAATGTGTTCTCATTAGAGGAAGAAGGGGGGTGGGGAGGCACCTTGGGGGACGGAGCTGAGCTGGACCACTCTGGGAAGCATTACAATTTTGTGCCTTCTCACTTCAACTCCCTCAATCCCCTAGCTTTACATAGCTCTTTCACAGACAGTTCAGTAAAATGCCTCCCAAGCCTCATGTAAAGAGAGTTGTGCTGTACATCGCTGCTTGCAATTTAACAGTTTGTTTGCTTGGGCCTTTTAAATATTTTCTTCCTTCCTAAGCTGCCTTGACAAACCTCTTTCTCACATCCACTGTGAATCAGATGAAAACTGGAAAGGAAGAAAGGACAATCTGATCAATGGAAAAAAAAAATCTAGATGCTTTTAGACTTATTAAGCTCCACAGAGCTGCTAGCATGAAAAGTCTGGCAGAAAGAGTGGGTCGCGGGGGGGGGGGGGGGGGGGGTTTTAATTTTTTTTTTTAAAAGGTGGGGTTTTAAAAAGTAATTTAACCACACAAATTTTTTAAA
>CAUYPK010051706.1:0-24846 GCA_963574355.1 Loris lydekkerianus | reverse complement strand
TATAAATTGAGGTGCGTTGTGGTTGGGTGCATAAATATTAATAATTGAGATCTCATCATGTTGAGTATTACCTTTAGCAAATATGAAGTGTCCATCCTTATCCTTAATTATTTTGGTTGGTTTAAAGCCTATTGCGTCTGCGAAGAGGATTGCAATGTCTGCTTTTTTCTGCTTTCCATTTGCCTGGAATATAGATGACCATCCCTTCACCTTGAGTGTATATTTGTCTTTTAATGTAAGATGTGATTCTTGGATGCAGCAGATATGTGGCTTTAGTTTTTGTATCCAATCAGCCAACCTCAAACAGGTTTATTTTGAAGTAAATTCCACATATGATAACATTTCACTACCTTAAGTTGGTGATTATTTAATTTATCAAGCAATCAATCAATTCAGACTTTCAAAATCACCAATGATTGGTTGAATGAGCTGATTTAATTTTTCCTCACTTGATGGATTTGTAGCTTAGATACAATATAAATGTGAAACTTTAAATCCTCTCTTATTTAATAGAATGTAAGGTGCTACAACTTGTATCATAAGAAAATTACAAAAAGTAAAATTAAAACTTTATAAACATATACTACCCTAAATTCAAATTAATCACACACTCTGGGTGCGTAGTTATTATACAATGGGCATACTGTTAAAAAGATAACAAATTTTCCTGATGAACATGTGTCATTATATTCACTGCATGTATTCTGAATAATCTAAACCTTTTCTCTCTTAAAATAATGGAAGTTTGTGCATTTTATCTCAATATTAAAGAAAAAGAAAATAAAAATGTATGTATCTCTAATTAATAAACCTAAGACCTAGACTTCATCTTGTACACTACACATCAAGTAACCCATTTAACTGCTAAATTATTTCATTCTATATCACATTTACATATGACTTTACTTTTCCATATAAGCAATAATATAACTTCATTTAATTATTGCATTCAGCTTGAAAATGGCATTTGACAAAATACTAAGCTACTAAGCATACATTTTTGGATGTCTCTGTAAATATGTAAAAGACCTTTTTACTGTTACAGGAAAATGACACATTTCTAAGATATCAGATATATCCTTTCTAATAATTATCTAATGTTCTTACTACATGCTAAATTGCTATATTTAGGATTAAATCATCCTTCAAAGCTTACATACAAAAAGCTTATAAATAAATTTGCCTTTGCACACACTGTAGAAGCTGTTATAAAATTTATATTCTATCAAATAAAAACAAATTATTAATACAAGATGGCATAGGAACAGCTTTCCTAGACCCACCAAAGATAATTGTGGACCCAGAAAAAAAAATGAATGCCAAAATCACATAGCAACTGGCAGAAAAAGTTCAAAAGGAGATCTCAATGACTAATGTTTCTGGCTGAATGATTCTAATTTATGAAGCACAGTGCAAGGGAATAGGACAGATGTCAAAATACAAGCCCAGGGGAGATCCCCATGTACACATTCATTGTGGAGAGAGGAAATTAAAGAGTTTCCTTCCTAAAACAGAAAAATTAGTAAACATACAACTTCCAAATTAATGCATTTGGCAAAATCCCACATGGTCAGGGAACTGATAAAATGAAACACTTCTCAAATTGAATAATGCTAGTTTGTAGACACATAGAGTCACAAGGCTAATGGAAATTCAAAATGGCAATACTTAAGTTTATGGTTAAGTAACGTGGCCACCTGCAGGCTTTTAGGCAACAGAGAAAGAATGGTCCATTATACATTGCCTAACAAGAAAGAAATTATTTTCTATTTAAAACTTTATAGTAACAAAAATTACAATAAAATACTATCAGATATTCTGTATATACATTGTATATACATTTAATACATATATACATTGTCACATCCTTCCTGTGTATTATTTTCCACAAAGTTACTACTCTTTATACTTCATTATTAACTTTGATTAGTGAGATTGAATAAGATTACAGTTACTATTATAATTTTTCATGCCATTCTTGCTTTCTTTCATAAGGACTGAAAAATCTGAGATGTGGCTCTTAGCTTATTCCTAAAAAATACAGGATTTAGTAAATTGAACATTAGAAAAGAATGCATTTTAATTGACTGAAGTTCATTAGAATAGTTATAAAAGGTGTTGGGAGACTGTGACCAACTCAAAAATCATTTTTAAGTAAATTATACTATAATAATAAATAACTGTTAGAAACAATTATAAGGAATGTAAAGGAAGTGCATTTCCAAACGCAATGAGTTTAATGAGGTGATTTGATGGTAGGACATCTGCTAAGTTAATACTTATGGGAAAAATTAAAATAGACTACAAAAATTTTTAAATTATGTGGACAGATTTTGTGTAAAGCTAATATGGCAACTCAGATAATTAATGATGTGATACAATAGTTTCAAGCCAGGAATGGACCGTTTTAAGTATCTGTCACTGATAAATATTAGCCGTCTTAAGATGAGCATATAGACAAGCCTGTATCATCTGTGTTTCAAGCAATGGACTGGAGAAGAAAGCCAAGGAGAGAAAAAAAATGACAAGAAAATCATGATAGGCTTGGTGCCCATAGCACAGTGGTTACTGTGCTAGCTGCATACACTGAGGCTGGAGGATCCAAATCCGGCCTGGGTCATCTAAACAACAATGACAACTGCAACAAAAAATAGCCAGGCATTGTGGTGGGCACCTGTAGTCCCAGCTAGTTGGGAGGCTGAGGCAAGAGAATCACTTAAGCCCAGGAGTTTGAGGTTTCTGTGAGCTGTGATGCCATAGCACTCTACCCAGGACAGCAGCTTGAGACTCTGTCTCTAAAAAAAAAAAAACAGAAAAGAAAAAGAAAAGCATGATAAAGAGTAAAGGGGAATAACTATGAAATAAATTATGAACTTTCTCATCGTTCTTTGCAACAGAAAGAAAAGTATGGCCAGGTGTGGTGGCTCACACCTGTAATCCTAACACTCTGGGAGGCCCGAGAAGGAAGATCATTTGAAATCAGGAGTTACAGACCAGCCCAAGCAAGAGTGAGACCCTGTCTCTACTAAAAATAAAAAACTAGCTGGGAGTTGTGGCACATACCTGTCGTCCCAGTTATTTGGGAAGCTGAGGGAAGAGGATTGCTTGAGCCCAAGAGTTTGAGGTTGCTGTGACCTGTGACACCATGGCATTCTACCCAGGGCAAAAATGAGACTGTCTCAAAAAAAAAAAAAAAAAAAAGAGAGAGAGAGAGAAATAGAAATGTGAATTGTAAAAAATCCAACTGATTAATTAAATCGAGGTACCAAATTTGGCACACTAGACTCTTGTGCATTTCATCACAGTTAGCTGGTTGCTCTTCACTTTCCTTTCTCTTCCATGGGTACTGCCTAAGGATGAAACATCCAGATGAAAATGAGGGCGATTCACTCAATTATTCTGATGGATGTTTTGCCTACATTAGTAAAACTTGAGTTTTTCTTTTTGCATTTAGATATGTGAACAGTATGTCTTATTTCAACAGAAATCAGACCCGAGTGGTAAATTTTTCTTTTATAAGGGACATTATGGTAGGCCAAAAGAGATCCGAAAATAACACATTAAAATAATTTTAAATATTTTAAAAATAGTATCAAAATACATCGTTGCCTGACACATAGCTAAAATAGAAGTTAGTCAGCCAAAGTCACGCAGAAGTTGCTCAGTGACACAGACTTGCTACCATCTGAAAACTCACTACCAGGGAGAAACAAGGCCCACTTAAACTAGGCGAAAGTACTTACTCTCGGTGCTAGGATAAGCAACACATTATATATATGATTCTACTATATCCTCACACAGAGATTAAGATGCATTAACCTAATAGTGTCCAAGGCCCCATCTCCAGGCTTCAACTAGAAGTTGAGTCATCAGAGAAATGTAAAGGTCCCAATGACATCCACTCATTTGTCATTTGGATTACTGTAACTATCTTTCATGTTTATTTTCTGACATATTAAAAATCCCCAAATCCTACATACACAACTATGGCATCCTTTAAAAAATCTTTGAATATGTCTTTCTAATAATTGTACTTTTCCTGTGCTCATTATCCTGTGATAGGAAGGGAGAAAGGTATGGAGACGTCTGGCCATAGCACCAGGGTTGCCAGTTAGACTTTTGCTCATAGTTTGAATCCTGAATCTGGTTAATAAGCCTGAAATTCATTTATAAGTGGGTTTGCTCTTCTTGCATGTGGTTCTGCCTTTGGTCTTCCTTTCAATCCAGGCATATTTAGGTTTGATATTATTCCTCTAGAATTCAGACTTCAAGAACAAGATCTGTGTATCTATAGTTTACTTCTAAATTAATTTTTTTCACCTCTGCTCTCTTTTTCTTTCTTTTCCAACAAGCATGTATTGTAAACATTTTATATCACACAACAATTCAGACTGGTAAGGTCATTTCTATTACAGGTAAACATATTAGACAATGGCATAACTAATGTCACTGTAAGCTCCCCTTAAGTGCTCAGCAAACAAGCCATGGAATTTTCATAGGTTATGTGGAAAAGCTCTGTGAAAATCTTGTGGCTCTGTGCTTTGAGGAGGAGGGTGAAATTGATGTACGGGCAATGACACAAGCAAGCCACAAGTAGGAAAGGGCATAGTAACTCTCAGCTCTTTCTACACACCTGGCCTTCTCTGGGTCCCTTATCACTGATACTAGACATCACGTTGAAACACAATAATATTATTCACCTTCTATCACACACACACACACTTCATTTTTTTTCCCATTCCTTTTGTGAATTATTTTTCCCTTTAAATTGCTATTGTTTATTTTAACTCAACACCAAAATATATGAGCATCTTCAGTGTGGCTACCTTTATATCCCCAATTCCTCCCACTTGACCTCCAAGGTGTTATATTTTTAATGCACATGTACTTGATTGGTTTGGCTCTTCATAGATTTACAGCACATCTCCTCTTGGCAGTGTCCCAATGACCTTGAAAAGCTATATAAGTCATTGAAGCTGGGTAGGGAGATGGGAGAGAAGGGTATGAGGGTCTGAATATTTTTTAAATAATCATATTAAATCTATTAAGAGAATTGCATTCTTAGACAAAAATAATTCCTATCTAATGAACAACCTCTTCAAAGACTGGGCATGGAGGTTAGAAAGGGCTCTGGGTTGCTAATTAATGTTAGAGTCTGAAAAGCAGAATTAAATATGATTAAGATCACATTTCCATGATTGAAACATTATTATTTTATGTTGAGTGCATTTGTCTCTGGCAAGAGCATGGTCTAAAAGATATTAAAATCTGTAATAAATGAGACTATAAATTTTGAGTGTTGTTTCACTATAGCACAAACCAAGAAATTCAAATGGATAGTTTCTTTTGGCAGCTTATTTGAAGACTGTAAAACTACATGATTTATAAATATCTCTCTTTCTACCTTCTCCTCCCCACTTTCTCTTTCTCTCACAGACTTACACACACACACACACACACACACACACACAGGTCCACAGACATAGTGTGTGTGTGTGTGTGTGTGTGTGTGTGTGAAATTTTAATAAGATTTTTAGTGAGATGTACAAACTACCAGTATTCGAAACAAATATTCAGATAAGTGTGGTCAGTCTGAATCAGTTTTCAGTATAGTTTAACTTTACGCTGTATTAAACTTTCTAAGACTGCTGCATTGCATTCCTTTAAGTGTTGTTTTTTTAAAGCCTAAAAAAAGTCAAACCCAATATGAGTAATTTTTGGATTTTGATTGTTCCATATTATGAAGAAAATTCAACCTTATAGCCTTATGAAATGATTTTGTCAGAAAGATGAAGTTGTCTTTCTATTCCATGATGTTTCCCAATAAAAAGAATTGGACTTAAGATCATTTCTCCTCACTCACAGCTATTTCTGTTCATTTCCTTTTTGGGCCATTATCACCCTTTAACTAATCATACTGTAAATGTGTCAGGTACACAAAAGTACAGTAAGTATTTCAAAACCATAAGTTTTCAATAAAGAGAAATGGCTAAATAGATCTTGGAAAACCAAAACAAAGAAACAAAAAACCCTAAAATGAACACTATAGTAATTTTTTCAAGAGTCTGCTGTTATCTCTGTGGTTGGGGAAGCAAAGACAATAATTTGAGGTTATCAGAATTCAAATTCTTAGAGCAGTAAGGACTCCACCCTCTGAAGAATAGATATTACCCAGCTTTTGTAGGTACCTCTTTGAGTAATAAGTTTGACCCTTCTAGAAATGTGTGAAAAGCTGGAATCTGCACTCTCTGCTGCTACCAATGAGAAAGACTACTATGCAGGATAATTCCAATGTGGTTCTCAACCTGTGGGCCGTGACCCACAGGAACTGTATTAAAGGGTGTGGCATCAGGAAGGTTGAGAACCTCTAAGCTAGACAGAAATGAGTAAGACCCTTCTTCCTCTCAGGACTTCCAGTATCCTTTAGTGCCCCCTATTGGCAGAACCTAAGAAAAACCCAGCTAGGAAAGCCAGAGTATAATTTACAGAGTTCCATTATGTCAAATCAGGGATATGGAAGAAGGGATTTGTCATCAAGGAAAAAACAGCCTAGCAATTGGCATGCGTGGTAGATAGCATAAGTCCAGCAGTATGTACATTCAAATCCTTGAAGCCTGTGAATATGTTATCTTACATGGAAAAGGGGACTTTGCAATTGTAAATAAATTAAGCTTCTTGAGATGAGGAGATTATCTTGAATTATCTGAGTAGGCTCAATAATTACAAAGGTCCTTATAAGAGAGAAGCAGGAAGAGTCAAAGTCAGAGAAAGAGATGTGTCAGAAGCAAAGAGGAGATGGAGGAAGAAAGGAGAGGATGAGAAAGATAAAGGGATTTAAAGGTGCTATACTGATGGCTTAGAAGATAGAGGAAAGGGCCATGGACCCAGGCACAAAGGCCTCCTCAGGAAGCCAAAAAAGCCAAAGAAACAGACTGTCTCCTAGAGCCTCCAGAAAGGATGAACTTCTGTCAATATCTTTGTTTTACTCTCATAAAACTCACTTTGTACTTGAGACTTTCTTATCTTGCTATTTTTAAACCACCAAGTTTGTGATAACTTATTAAAGAGGCATTAGAAAATTAACTCAGCAACATAGCACTGAATTATAAAATTTTGAAGATAGAGAAGTAAATAATACTCTTCTCCAAAAAAGGCTGAGAAAAAATATTAAGCAAACATAGCACAGAAGAAAATATGCAAGTGGTCAACAAATACATGAAAAGGTGTTTGCTATCCTTAGTCATAAGAGAAATACAAAGAAAGCCAAAATGAGATCCCATTACAGGCCTGTTATTATAGAATGGCTATAATGCAAAAGAATGACAATATGAAGTCTCAGCAAGGATGTGGAATCCTCGGAACTCCCATGCCTTTCTGATAAATATGTAAAATGATACAGCCTTTTTGTAAAACTGTTTGGTATCTTCCTATGAATTTAAACATACTTATTACTCACTCCAAGGTATATAATACTTCAAAATAATTAAGTATATTACCACAAAGAGAATTATGCAAGTATGTTTGTATCAACTTTACTCATTGCATCCCTGTTATGAGTCAAATTATGTCATCCCCAAAAAGATACGTTAAAATCCTAAACCTTGGGACCATAGAAGGTAACTTGCTTGGAAGCAGGGTCAGTAAAGAGGTAATCAACTGGTAATAAGGTCTTTAGGATAGGTACTAATTTAATATGACTGGTGTCATTATAAAAGGGAGAATTTGAACATGTACAAGTGAAAATGATCTGAAGACACAGGGAGAAGATAGTCTTGTGCCTGGGGTAATGCTATACCTATAAACCGAGGAATGCCACAGATTGCTGGCAAACAGCAAAAGGTACAAGAGGTAAGCGAGGGAGGATTCTCTCCTAGCGCTAATGGAGAGAGCATGATCCTGCCAACACCTTGATTTCAGACTCTGGCCTCCAGAGCAATAAGATAGTAAAGTTGTGTTGTTTTGAACTGCTCAGTTTGTGGAGGTTTGTTATAGCAGCCCTAGGAAACGAATACAATTCCTAAACTACAGTGACCAACCCACCACCAACAGGAGAATAAATAAATATGCCTTGGTCTATTCAACCAGTGAAATATAACTCCTCAACTAAAATGAACAAAGTAATGACTGACCTAATAATATGGATGATGGATTGCCCTTAAAAACTTTATGTTGAGAGAAAAAAAGCCAAAAAACACTAAAAGCACATGCTGTATGATTCTCATGTAAATAACAGTTTGCAAAAATGTCAATACATATAACCTTTATATCCATGCCCTCAGCAGTATTTTCTTCAGCCATCTAGCAAGAGGTGGTTAATTATCTGCCCCCTTTAATCTGGGGTGGAACGTGACTTTTGTCAATAGAATGGGGTGGGAGTGATAGTGTATCAGTTCTCACACCAGATCATCCATACACCCAACTCTGTCTTTGAATCATATCCAGATACCATGTGAACAATCCCAAGATAGTCTGTTGGAGCATGGGAGACTACATAAAGCAGAGATGGAATGTCGTAACCAAGACCATCCCGAGCTATCACAAATACACATGGGAACCCAGATGAAACAAGAAGAACCACACACAGGAGTCCAGATCAAATTCCTGGTCCCTTTATTTGTGAGCCAAAATAGTCATTTTAAGTTACTAATCTCTGAGGGCTTTTTCAAATGAAGCAGCAATTAACTAAAGAAGTTCAGACAGAACAACAAAAATTTAATGGCAACTATGGTGCATCTTAGAATGGGTACAGGTGATTGCACTAATGTACACAGCTATGATTTAACAATTAAAAAAAAATTTAATGGCAAAAATCAGAGCAGTCAATAGCCAAAGCAATCAAGAGAAAAGAAAAAAAAAATAGCAAAGCTTGAGGCATCAAACCACCTGATTGTAAAATACACTACAAAGCCATACTAATCAAAATAGCATGGTACTGACTTAAAAACAGACATATTTGCCAATGGAATAGAATAAAAACTCCAGAAATAAACCATGAATCTATGACCAAATTATATGGGACAAAGGTGCTGAGAACATGCAATGGGGGAAACAGTCTCTTCAATAAATAGTGTTGGGAAAACCAGATATCTACCTGTAGAAGCATGAAATTAGGACCTTATCTCATATCACACACAAAAGTCAAATGAAAATGGATTAAAGGCTTAAATGTAAAACCTAAAACTAAAACTATTAGAATACATAGGGGCAAAAGCGTCTTGACATGAGTTTGGGTAATGACTTTTACCAGATATGACCACCACAGCACAGACAACAAAAGCAAAAATTCACACATGGGATTATATCAAACGAAAAAACTTCTGCATAGCAAAGGAAATAATTAATGAAGAGAAGAGCTAACCTACAGAGTGGAGAAAAAATATCTGGTACAAAAAAAAAAAAAAATCTGGTACAGCTATATCAAACATGTATATACAAGGAACTCAAATTCAATATCAAGTAAACTATTAACCCAATTAAAAATAAGCAACAGATATGAACAGAATTTCTCAAAATAAGACATAAAATGGCCAACAGTTATATATAAAAAATTATCAACATCACTAATCCCCAGAGAAATGAAAATTAAAATTTTGAGATATCTCCTCACCTGTTAGAGTGACAGTAATCAAAAAGACAAAAACGTATGTAGAGAAAAAGGACCCTAACACAATTGTTGGTCAGAATATAAATTAGTACAGCCATTATAGAAAACAGTATGGAGCTTCCACAAGCAGTTAAAAATAGAACTACCATATTATCAGTCAATCCCACTACTGGATATATGTCCAAAAGATAAAAAATCAGAATGTCAAAGAGATAGTTCCACTCCCGTGTTCATTTTAGTATAATTTATAATAGCCAAGATAAGGAATTGACCTAAGTGACCATCAATGAATGAATGGAGAAAGATGTGATATATATACACTGGAACACTATTCAGCCTTATAAAAATATGTCCTGCCATTTGCAACATGGATGCATGGATTAGTGAAATAAACCAGGTACAGAAAGATGAATGACACATGATTTCACTCATATGTGAAATAAAAAATGTCAAACTCATAGATGCAAAAAGTAAAATGGTGGTTTCTAGGAGCTGGGGATGAGGGAGAAATGGAAAAGAATTGGTCAAAGGGCTCAAAATTTCAATTTGAAGGAATAAAATTTAAGAAAAATCTAACAATTACATTGGAGGAAGATTAACTGTAAAAAGATATAAAAATGTCATGAGAGAGCTTTCTAAGGTAAAGGGAACATTTCATATCTTGATTTAGGTGAGCTTTACATCATAATTAAAATGTAGTATACATTTGTCGAAGCTTATCAAACTGTAAGACATTTTATCTCAATTTCAAAAATAGAGAAGACATCCCTATCTTCTTAATAAGAATTCTGCTAAGTCAATTTAGCAAGACTGCCTCCACCTTCAATGTCACTTCTTAGTGATTTTTCATCCACTGACCCCTTTATTCTGCCTATCAGTTATAAATGCCTAGCTATATTTTCTGTATTCAGAGTTAAACCCCATCCCTCTCTCATACTGCCATATCTCTATTACAATAGTCTTAAATAAACACTTCCTTATTCTTTTACAAACGTCAGAATATTTTTTTCTTTAACATTTACTGAAACATGATGACTGATATTTTCTATTAATTAAAACTCTTAGTTTTTTGAGAGCCATAAGTAATATTTTCTAGGAAACTTATGATAAACAAAAATATTCCTCATTATCAACATACACATGGAGCAATTTTTTTACTTGTGTATATTTGTATAAGCTAAAATGTTAAACTTAAATAAAATTTGAGGTAGAGAACAACTTGTGTTAGACAATAATGCTTTTTGACACAAATTTTATACTACAGTTTAGATCTATTACATATTCCAATTAATTATTATAGTGAGGTCATTTATTGGGTACCTAGTATTCTCAAGTTTCCTGTCATATATGCACTTTTTATTTCATTATAGCAGTTTATTCTTGGATTTCAGGTGTCAGAAAACTAAGTGTTGCTGAAACTTCAGGTGAGAAAGAACAAAACATAGAAAAAACTGATCAGGTTTGGGATAACCAACATTGGCCTAATAAATCTAAGTAATGTGCTTTAACCTCCACCAGTTATAAATAGTTCAGAACATACTGAACTACACCTGGATAGTAAAATTTTGAAGTGATTGCCTCAAGATTTTGCATTTACTAGAACTGATTGTCTCCCCAATGACATCCCATATATCTGACTTTCATATTCTCCTTCTCAGAATAGGCCTCTATTGTTCTGTTTTCAGTCAAGACTGGAAGATGTAAATAGTATAGATACCCACCCCCATCATCAACACGCATACACACGCTGCCACTCATCAACAAGGAAAATAACAAAGGAAAGGCATTTTGCTTCATTGTCCTTTTCTCCCTCTCCATCCATGTCCCCACCCCTGAAATTCCTCCGTAAAGCTCTTGCTGAATATTATGTCAGTTTTTGCAATCTGATAGAGACCTTTTGGGATCTAAGAGAAAATGGGCTGTACCATATTCACTTTGGGCTCCTTTAACATTTTAAATTACTTTTATAGTTATCTATGTCAATATTATATTCACAAAGCAGCAGCCTGGGACTTCACCCTATGGAGTTAATTACATACCTATAAATTAGCTCAGCTAGAATGCCAAGGCTGACTAACCAAGTAACTTACGTGTGTTCTTTAATTGCAAATGAAAAGAGTTTGAATTCCTTTGAGTTTTACTTTTATTATAAACTTCCCTATCTCCTTTTCCTATTAATCCAATGGATAAGTATGATTTTTTATTTAATTTTTTTTTATCATGTAAATCTATTGTGGATGTAATGAAAGTATTCAAATAATCTATGGTTCCAAGAAGAAAAAACACACATATTAAATCAAATTTTCAGAAAAATTTAGTACATTTTTTAAATGGACAAAGGATTATGCTTCTTTGGCACTTTATTAAGTATTGTACAGTATATTATATTTTTGATTTCTCAGCATGTGTCTACAGCTTTGGAAAACAAAAGCAGATTCCACAGTAGCAATCCTTTAAAAGGGAATTTTTATGGACTAACATGCATTCGAGACGAGCGTTCCCAGCATGTTAAAATATAATGATGCTTGCTATATACACAGTTGGATGATACCATAAGAAACAAAATTTTATTTGTCTGATTAATCATCCCCTTTCTCCCTGTGGGGTTATAATCCAGACAGCTTGTCCATCGATAAAATTAGGCATCCTTTATGGTCAAGTTCCAGCTAGAATTATAGAATTGTGGAATTAATCATATCTACAAGTACAGCACAGTTTCATAAATTCTGTTCTCTAGAAAATTTCTGCTGTAAGATCAGAGCAGTATTCATGTGGGGGAAAGTCTTACACAGGTGAAGTAAAAAAATTGTTGATGATGAAGTTTTTGTGTTGTTAAGGAAAAAGAAAAGCAACACCTTTGTTTTATAACCAGGGAGCTGTAGTCTGTTGCTAGCAGGTCCCACTTTCCTGCCTGAGGGTCTTTCTTAGCTCCATTTACATAAACTGCGATATTCCTTAGACTCATATATATCCAGATCTTAACGGTGAGTGCCCTGGATAAACAGGGCAGTGGTAAAAGTTGGATAGTCTTAGGCAAATTATTCACCTCTGTCTTATTCTATTCAGGCTGTCACAACAGACTGGGTAGCTAATAAACAACATCAGTTTATTTTTGACAGTCATAAAGGCTGGGAAGTCCAAGATCATAGTATGGCAGATTCTTCTGAGGGCCCACTTTTTGGTTCATAGATGGTACCTTCTTTTCACAGTTTCTTCATGTGACAGAAGGGAAAGGGGAGCTCTCTGTGGCCTCTTTTATAAGGGCACCAACTCACATTCATGAGGATTCTTTTCCAATGACCTAGTCACCCCATACCCATACCATCACATTGTGGAATATTTAACACAGGAATTTGGAAGGGTAGTGGGGAGCGTGGTACACAAATATTCAGAATCTAACACCCTTCCTGGGCCTCAAGTTCCCAATCTGTAAATTTAGGACAAATAACACCCCAATGTACACATATTTGCCATGTGCTTTCTTAACTTCTGTGTTTGTGGTTTATAAATATATTTTAGGTAATTGTAGAAAGTCATAAACCATGGATGGTGTAGGTTTTGGAAAAGTAACGGGATTGCTCAATTTCTGAATTGTGATGGTAGTGACACAAGTGCCTGCATTAGCCAACATTTGCAGAACACTAAGGAAGGGAACTTCACTGAAAGTAAATTATGACTTAAAAAAACAACAGACAAAAATAACATGGATAGTGGGGAAAATAGGGATAGTTCTATTAATCACTTCAGAGGATGAATGAACTTAAACTCCTAGAGATTTTAAGTTCTTTTCTTAGAGTTAGGTCCTATATTTTATAATTTATTAAAAATTACTGTCATTTCCCAGATGTTTGAGACAGCAGCCATGACTTAATAAAAGTTTATCTGAAACTTTCTAAACCTAAAGCAAAATTTGGAGCTTTACCTTTACTTCTCTTTACAGTCCCCCCCCCCCCCATTTTAATCACAGGTGTCTAATAATGGATACATATAACAAGATCCCCCTGCAGTCCACGTTCCTCGTACAACCTTCCACATAGGCAAGTGTCATGAATGCCTCCTATAGAAATGTCAGGAGTTGCAGAGTTCTGTGCTGATGTAAGATAGAGGGAAAGGGCACTTGCTAATTCAAAGTCTTAGATTTGAGAACTCAACAGCAGCAGATTTTACTTGTGAAAGTCACGCCCCATCAACCACAGACATTGGAGTGAAGTAACTGAAACATCTGGGTTCTAGTCGCAGCCCCTCCACTTACTGGATGACTTTGAAAGGACCTCAAATGCATATGGTACCTACTTCATGGACATTTTTGAGAATCAAGTGAAACAATTTTTATCGAAACATGTCAAAATTTAAAAATCCAATAAAGTAAATACTAATAATTATAAATGTGTGGCAGGCAAAGAGCATATTCTATTGCTCGTTACAGTGCCTCATCACTTTTTGACTTATTTTGAAAGCAAGCTATGAGGTTTCAATCAGTCACTATGTGGCTGGAAATTCTAATGTGCCTCCTCTTACAGCTTGAGATGAATTAGAGTCTGAGATGGTCACCATCAAACAGAGCTATTATTTTAGTAATTATAGTTTATGATACCGAAAACAAGCAAGTTTATGATGGTGTTTTTGGTTCAGCTGACATCTGGGCCAGCAGCCACGCTGAGCAAGCTTAGGGCAACAGAAAGCAAAGATTTAGACTGGGCTCCCTGGTTGTTAATTTTATCCATTTTACACACCAAAGCTTGAGGCTATGTTAAAAAAAAAAAAAATGCAAACACTAGGTTTCAAATATAATGGCTTTTTTTGTGGATAATGGATAAAAGGCAAATATCCTGTGCCAGCCTGTGCCTGAGTCATCCTCCGAAGGTCCACTGATGGGAAAAAGGGAAAAGATAATTGCTCAAAGCTCTATTCTAGTTGCTAGAAGCTACTGGAGTGCAACAAGTTCAGCTGGGCTGTCTGAGGCTGTTCAGTGTTCTATTCTCCAAAGTATTAGCTCCTGTTTGGTATCAGCTGAGCCTTGTACAAGAGCCTGGGGGCTGTTTCCTCCAAACCTGCTGCCCAGAAGGTTAGCTGACCTCTAGTGAGGCTAACTCCTACACTGAGCTAGTACCTACGTGCTACCAGCTATTTAATCACAGCATTGCAACCTGGTGGTCTACTCAGATCTGTATGAGGTGTAAGAATGTGGAATTTGTGTTCATCCACCTGTTAGCTTGTCTTTTATGATTTTATTGTGTTCAATTACGTTCTTGTAACTGAAACTATTTACTTTCAGAGAATTCTAATTTTTAATTTTTCTTACTGTTTAATTGGAGTAAACTACACATCCATTAAAGTGTATGGAGCACATTATTGTTGAGAGTGCAGCTGGATGTGTTTTACATATGTATGAACCTGTGTAGCCACCACCTAAATCAAGACATGTAATATTACCAGCATCTGAAAAATTGCTCTCATGCTTCCCCTCAGTAATCATACTACTCCAAAGTAGGAGTAGTAGCTTGATATTTGGAAGCAACTATTTGTGTCAATTGGTTTTGGATTCTTAATTCTGTCCCCTAGGTTTATTTCTCTCTCCTTGCATAATATCACACTATCTTAATTACTAGAGCTTTATTTTAAGTCTTCAAATCTGGTAGTATAAAACCTCCAGCTTTGTTCTTCAATATTATTTAAGCTCTTTTAGGTCCTTATGTTTCCATATACATTTTCAAATCACCTTGTCAATTTCTGCACAAAAGCCCACTAGAGTACGTAGCACCAATCTGACTTATGTCACAAACAGATGGGTTTTACCTGTTTTGAACTTCATGTAAATAAAACCCAAACTATATACTCTTTTTAACTAATTTCCTAGGGAATAATTATTTTGATATTCACCCATGTTGTTATAGCAATAGTTCATTCTTTTTATTGCCTGTAGTTTTCTTTTGTATAAATGCATTATTTTTTAATCCGTAGACATTTTCATTGCTTCTTGTTCTTAGCTATTATGAATAATGATCCTATTAACATTCTCACAGAGGTCTTTTGGTGAGTATATTTTTCTATCCTGCATATAACTAAAAGTAATACTGCTGAATTATAAGAAATACAGGTTTAGTAGATACTGTCAGCTTTCCAAATGTTTGTACCAATTTACATTCCCACCAGCAGTGTACATGTGTAAGAATAAGCCTTGATGGGGTGTCCAACCGGCAGGCCCCAGGCTGATTTAGTGAAGATGATTTTTGCTTATCTGTGGCATCTCATATCACAAAAAGTATCCGTGGGCCCTTTTTTACTTTTTCTTTTTCTTTTTTTTCCCCCCTTATCAGCTTTCCTTAGTATTTGGGTATTTAATGTGTGGCCCAAGACAACACTTATTCTTTCAGTGTGCAGCAGACTATTTTTAAAAAGACTGTACACCTTGCAAGTAACCCTTTAACTTTTTGCCATTTTAGTGGATGCAAGTGTTCTCTTATTATGGTTTTAATTTATATTTTTCTGATGAGTAACAATAACCTTTTGGTATGCTTATTGGTTATTTGAATATTCTATTTACTAAATGCCTGAATTTTAAAAATTTGCATGGTTTATCTCAAATTAATTTTCACAAAGTCTCCTATGCAAGTACACTGGTTCTTTTTCAGATATATAAATTATGAATATCTTCTCCAGTATATGGCTTATTTTTTTCAATCTCCTAATGATTGGCATCTTCTGATGAATTGAAAGTTTTGATTTATCATTCAATTTATCGGTTTTGTATTGCTTTTTTTTGTATGTGCTTTATGTATCTTGTGTGTGCCTATCCTAGGTCATGATGACACGCTTCTGTTTTCTTCTTGGAACTTTAGTTTCTGTCTCTTGTATATAGATCTCTATTCAATCTCAAAATAATTTTAACATATTCTGTGTATGAGACAAGGTTCATTTTTTTTTATGTGAATGTTTAATACTACAGCATAGTTTAATGAAAAATCTACCTATTCTCCAACTAAACTGTAATAGAAACTTTGTGAAAAACCAAGTAACTATTTGTGTGTGAATCAATTTTGGATTCTTAATTTTGAGTCTGTGTTCATGAAAGATAAAGGAATACCATTTCCCCCCCTATAATATCTTTATTATGTTTCAGTAGAAAGATTATGCTGACCTCACAAAATGAAGTGGTCTTTTTTCTCTAAGAGAATCTTTGTAAAAATGGTACCATTCTCTTCTTCAATTTTGGAGGAACTAACCAGTATAGCTATTTAGGCCTGGAGTTTTCTCTGTGGAAGAGACTTTGATTATGGATTCAATATTTTCTGTGATATAGGCTTATTCAGATAATTACAGGTGTACCTCAAAGATATTGTGAGATTGGTTCCATACTCCTGAAGTAAAGTGAATATCACATTACAATGAGGCACACAATTTTTTTGGTTTCTCAGAACATATAAAAGTAATGTTCACACTATGTTGTAGCCTATTAGATGTTCAATAGTAATATGTCTAGAAATCAATGTATATACATTAATTTTTAAAAAATGCTTTCTGCTTAAAAAAAATACTGGTGATCATATGAATCTTCAGCAAGTCATGAACTTTTTGCTGGAGGATGGTCTTGCCTTGATGTTGATGGCTGCTGACTGATAAGGTTGATGAACTTTAAACATTGGGGTGGATGTGACAATTTCTTAAAAACAACAACAAAATTTTCCACATTGATTAAAACCTCCTTTCTTGAAAGATTTTTCTGTAGCATGCAATGATGTTTGATAGCATTTTACTCACATTGGAACATCTTTCAAAATTGGAGTCAAGACTTTCAAACACTACCACTGCTTTGTAAACTAAGTTTATGGAATATTCTAAATTTGTTCTTTTATTGAAATTTATTACTTGAACAATGTTCATAGAATTCTCATGGAGAGT
The DNA here is from genome assembly GCA_963574355.1 of Loris lydekkerianus. Taxonomy (NCBI): domain Eukaryota; kingdom Metazoa; phylum Chordata; class Mammalia; order Primates; family Lorisidae; genus Loris; species Loris lydekkerianus. The sequence continues at coordinate 7,343 of CAUYPK010051706.1, read as the reverse complement.
AGATTCCATCTCAAGAAACTACCTTCTTTGCTCATTCATAAAAAGCAATTCTTTACCTCTTTAAGTTTTATCATGAGGTTGCAAAAATTCAGTCACGTGTAGTTTCCTTGCTATTTCTACCAATTGGCAGTTACTTCCTCCACTGAAATCTTAAACCGCTCGAAGCCATCTATGAGGGTTGTAATCAACTTTATGTAAATTCCTGTTAAAGTTAATATTTTTACCTCTTTCTGTGAATCACAAGGAGTCTTAATGGCATCTAAAATGGTGAATTCTTTCTAGAAATTTTTCATTTTATTTTGCCCAGCTCAATCAGCAAAATCACTGTCTATAGGCTCATATGATGTATTTCTTAAACAATAAGACTTAAGAGTCAAAAGTACTCCTTGATTCATGGACTGCAGAAGAGATGTGTTCATAGGCATGGATATAACGTTCATCACCTCATACATCTCCAACAGATGTCTTAGGTGACTAGGTGTGCTGTCAACGACCAGTATTATTTTGAAAGAAATCTTTTTCTCAACAGTAGATCTCAACAAGAGGCTTAAAGTATTTAGTAAATTATGCTGTAAACATACATGCTGACATCCAGGCTTTGTTGTTCCATTTATAAAGGAAAAATAGAGTATATTTAGCATAATTCTTGAAGGATGCAACATTTTCAGAATGGTAAATGAGCACTGGTTTCAACGTAAAGTCACCAGCTGCATTAGTCCTTAACAAGAAAGTCAGTATGTCATGTGAAGCTTTGATGCCAGGCATTAACTTCTTGTCTCTAGCTATGAAAGTTCTAGATGGCATATTCTTCCACTATAAGGCCATTTTATCTACATAGAAAATCCATTGTTTAGTGTGGCCACCTTCAATGATCTTAGCTTCATCAGTACTTGCTGCTTCTCCTTGCACTTCTTTATGTTATGAAGAAGGCTTCTTCTCAAACCTCAAGGGCCAACCTCTGCTAGTTTCCAACTTTTTTTTTGCAGCTTCCTCACCTCTCTCAACATTCATAGAATTGATTAGAGCTAGGCTCTTGCCCTGGATTAAGCTTTGGCTTGAGGGAATATTACAGCTAGTTTGATCTTCTATCCAGACCACTCAAACTTTCTCAATGTCAGCAATAAGGCTTTCTTCCTTTCTTATTATCTGTGTTCACTGAAGTCGCACTTTTAATTTCTTTCAAGAATGTTAGCTTTGCATTTACAACTTGGCTCAAGATGCCTAGCTTTCAGGCTATCTGTTTTTAACATGTGTTCCTGACTAAGCTTAAGTATTTCTGGCTTTTGATTTAAAGTGAAAGATGTGCAAATATTCCTTTCACTTGAACACTTACAGGCCATTGTAAAGTTATTAACTGTCCTAATTTCAATATTGTTACGTCTCAGGGAATAAGGAAGCTTGAAGAGAGGGAGAGAGACAGTGAATAGCCACAAGCACTTATCAATTAAGCTCATCATCTGACATGAGTATGGTTCTTGGCACCTCACAACAATTACATTATTAACATAAAATATCACTGATTATAAATTATCATATCATAAGATATAATAATAATTAAACAGTTTGAAATATTATGATAATTATAATATCTGTCAAGTACAATCAAGCAAAGCACAATATGAGATATGCCTGTACTTTGTGTTAGTTTGGATAGGTAGTGCTTTCAGAAATTTTTTCTATTTCATTTAAGTTGTCAGATTCACTTGTGCAAAATTATTTATAATACTATTACCATTATCTTATTTTTCTCTAAGAAAAAATCTTTTAGGACTAGACATGGATGTGGACTTCCCCATCTTGTGAGCATATATTAGAGCAGGCTTTCCCAAGGCCAGCAGAGAGAGAAAAGTGCAATGTTTTGGGAAGAAAAAATTGGGGATTGAGAGGAAAAGGGGGAGAAAGAAGGAGGAAAAAGAGGGAAGGAGAGAAAACTAACATAAACTAATACACAAAATCTTCAGTGGGCCAACACCTGAAGCTAAAGTTAACTGAAATAAAGGTCGATTTGCTAGAAAAAGCTTACCTGCTAATTGGTCCTTATTTATTTTCCTGAGTCCTAGCCCTGGTGGAAGCGGTTCTGCAGGACAATCTTCAATCTTTGCATTGCATGAAAATACAGAATGGTAGAACTTCCAGACCTAGAGACAATACATCCGCATCTATGTTTTAGTCTTGTATAACCTTAATTCCTTTCCAGTTTTTGTTTTGTCCTCATGTTACAGTTGAGCAAACTCATATGTGGTGACATTAATGATGTGCTCATAGTCATACAGCAAACAAAGAGTAGCTATTTAACAGATTAATATAAAAATATACAAATTGTTTCTTAGAGTCTGATTGCATAATAACAATAATGTACTTTATTGGGACTCTTGTTTTACATAGCAGGGCATTGCTGGGCATGATGGCTCACACCTGTAATCCCAGCACTCTGGGAGGCCAAGGGGGGTAGAGCTCCTGAGCTCAGGAGTTGGAGACCAGCCTGACCAAGAGCAAGACCTATCTCTACTAAAAACATCCAGGCATTGTGGCAGGCATCTGTAGTATCAGCTACTTGAAAGGCTGAAGCAAAAGGACCTCTTGAGGCCAAGAGTTTGAGGTTGCTGTGAGATATGATGCCAGGGTACTCTATCCAGGGCAACAGAGTGAGACTCTGTCTCAAATAAATAAATAAAGCATTAAAAATATATCCTAGTTTTCTACTTTCTACAAGTGGAAAAAAAATTCTACAAAATTTTCCTAGATTTATATTTGATAAATTTGCTTTCCTTTTGTTGATTACAATAGAAGCACAAATCATCACATGTGGTTTCAAATTTGACTTACCTGTAGTTGTTAAATAGCTACTATATGTTGAGTACTTGACTATTTGCCAATATCTATGCTAACTGCTTTCCATTTGTTCAGAACTGTTATTAAGTAAATGCCTATGTTGTGGGCACTGTTCTAGGCACTAGGGCTTCCATAGTTTAAAAAACAGTTAAATATTTCTATCCTCATGTTGCCTCAAAACCTCACTCATGAAACTATAGACCCACATTTGAACTATATCCACATAAGCAGTGTAAGTGATACATGATTCACAAAAAGTATGCCTTTACCAAATGAGCTTCTGAAATTATCACCCATGCCATGGCACAAGAAGGATGATACCAAAGTATAATAAAGAGCACAATCTGATGCATAAATTCTGGGATTTATTTATTTATTTATGTATTTTGAGACAGAGCCTCAAGTTGTCACCCTGGGTAGAGTACCATGGTGTTACAGTTCACAGCAACCTCCAACTCCTAGGCTTAAGCGATTCTCTTGCCTCAGCCTCCCAAGTAGGTAGGATTACAAGCACCTGCCACAAAACCTGGCTATTTTTTGGTTGTAGTTGTCGTTGTTTGGCAGGCCCAGGCTGGATTCGAACCCACCCGCTCTGGTGTATTTGGCTGGCGTCTTAGCCACTTGAGCTACAGGTGCTGAGCCGAATTCTGGGATTTAAACTGGGAAGTCTGACTCCAGAACCCACATCTTATTTGCTATTTTGGTTTTTAGGTTTGTTGTTTGTTTGTTTGTTTGTTTTTAAGAGATGGGGTCTCACTCTGTCACTCAGATTGGAGTGCAGTGGCACAAACAAAACTCACTGTAACTTCAAACTCCTGGGCTCAACTGATCCTCCCACCTCAGCCTCCTGAGTAGCTAGGACTACAGGTGTGTGCCACCACATCTGGCTAATTTTTACCCACTCTTTAATACTGACTTCTGTATCATATTGGACAAAGCAACATGGACCAAAATATAGAAGTCTGACACTCAGAATTCTGGAGCTCAATAGCAGACTTGTTCCTCTGTAATTTTCCAAGTCCTTCAATATATTGAGTTCACAAATATATAATTTTAAAAAGGAATTAAGTATAAATTCTGATGTTAATGTTTTTATTGTAATAAAATATGCATAATTTAAAATTCATCATTTTAGCCATCTTTAAGTGCACTGCTCAATGGCATTAAGCATTTACATTGTGGTAAAACACTTGATACTATGTATCTCCAGACTATTTTTTATTTTCTCAAACTGAAAATCCATAATTATTTTATTAAAAAAACTCTCCATTTTCCCTTTTTCCATCCTCTAGAAAGCATCAGTCTACTTTCTGTCTTCATGAATTTCATTTTCTAGGTACCTCATGCAAGTGGGATCTTAGAGCATTTTTATGATTAGCTTATTTCACTTAGAATAGTATCTTCGAGGTTAATCCATGGTATAGCATTTGTCTGACTTTCTTTCCTTTTTAAGGCTGAATAATATTCCTTATATGTCTATACTACTTTTTAAATCTCCTAATCCATCCATGGACACTTCAGTTGCTTCCCCCTTTTCAGTACTGTGAATAATACTGCTATGAACAATGAGTGCATGGTATCTGTTTAAGTCCCTGCTTTCAAACTTTGAGGGTATGTCTTAGTAAGTTTTATGCTGCTTTAACAGAAAATCTGAGACTGGTTAATTTTTAAAGAATAGAAACTTACGCCATCACAGTTTTGGAGACTGGAATGTCCAAACTCAAGACACCAGTATCTTGTGTGGGCTTTTTACTGTGTCCTCACAAGGTGGAAACCGGAAAGGTAAGAGAGAAAGAACAAACTTCTGCATTAATCCATTATTGGAGGAAGAGCCTTCATAACTTAAACACTTCCCCAAAGTCTCCACCTTCTAACACTGTCAAATTTGGAATTTTCAATGCACAAATTCTGAGGGTCACTTTTAGACAATAGCAGAGTATATGAGGAACTTTCACTGTGTTATCTTTCAATAGCATAACATCAATAAATTTATGTTCACACAGCAATGCATAACAGTTCTAATTTGTCCACATCCTTTCAAACATGATATTTTCTGCATTTGATAGAAGTCACGCTAAAGTGTTCGAAATGATATTGTTATTTTAATTTGCATTTCCCTACTACTTATTAGGCATCTTTAAGCATTTCCCTAACAAGTAGTAGGGAAATCCAAGTTAAGCTTCTTTAAGCATCTTTCTACGTGCTTGTTGGCCATATATGTTTTTTAGAAAAATGTCTATTTGTGTTCTTTTCCTATTATTAATTGGGTTATTTGATTTTGATCATTGAGTTGATCTTTATATATTCTTTATATATATATATATCATATATATATTCTGGATATCAATCCATTATCACATTTTCGATTTGCAAATATTTTCATGTATTTTATGGTTTACCTTTTCACTCTGTTTATAGTGTTCCTTAATGCACACAAGTTTCTAATTCTGATGTAGTTCAATTTATCTTCTTTTTTGTCTGTTGCCTGTGATTTTGATATCATATCCAAGAAATGATTGCCAAATCCAATGTCATGAAGCTTTTCCATGTTTCATCTAAGAGTTTGATAGTTTAGCTCATTCGAGCTAAAATGAACCATTTTGTTTATGGTTTAAAGCAAAGGCCAAACTTCATTTTTTTTTGCATAAGGACATCAAGTTTTCCAACATAATTTGTTGAAAAGAATGTCTTTCCTCATTGAATGGTCTTGTTATCCTTATCAAATTTTGCCCACATATGGAGGGATTTATTTCTTGGTCCTTTATTCTATTCCATTATGCCAGTACCATACAGTTTTGACTGCTGTAGTTTTACAGTAAGTTTTGAAATCAGAAAGTACAAGACTTCCAACTTTTTTCTGTTTTTGAGATTGTTTTGGCCATTTAAGGTTTCTGGATTTGATACCAATTTTAAGATGGGATTTCAAATGTCTACACACACACACAAAAAAAAAAAAAAAAAAAAAAAAATCATGGGATTTTGATTGCATTAAATCTATAGATTGCTTTGGGTGGTATATATTTATTTATTTCTTTTTTTTGAGACAGAGTCTCACGTTATCATCCTCAGTAGAGTGCCATGGCATCACAGCTCACAGCAAACTCCAACTCCTGGGTTTAGGCGATTCTCTTGCCTCAGCCTCCCGAGTAGCTGGGACTACAGGCACCTGCTACAATGCCCGGCTATTATTTAGTTGCTGTTTGGCCGGGGCTGGGTTTGAACCCACCACCCTCGATATATGGGGCCAGCACCCTACTCATTGAGCCACAGGCACCACCTGGTAGTATATATTTCTTAATGGTACTAATCTTCTAATCCAAAAACATAGCATTTCTTTCCATTTATTTCTATCTTATTTAATTTCATTTCAGCAACATTTTGTAGTTTTTAGTGTACAAGTCTTTGACTCCTTGATTAATTTAACTCCAGCATATTTTATTCTTTTTAATGTTATATTGTGAATGCTGTTTTAAATAGAATTGTTTTCTTAATTTCTTTTCAAACTATGCATTGTTAGTATATAGACATGCAGCTAACTTTTGTACATTGACTTTGTATCTTGCAACTTTGTTTAATTTTGTATTCGCTCTAATAGAGATTTGTGGGAGGGGGAATCCTTTGAAGTTTTTGAATATAAATCTTGTCATTTGGAAACAGAAATAATTTTATTTCTTTATTTCTAATTTAAATGTCTTTTTTTTTTCTTGCCTAATTGCTCTGACAGTACCATGTTGAATAGAAATGATAAAATCAGGCATCTTTATCTTGTTCTTGATCTTAGAAAAAAGCTTTCAGCCTTCAAACTTTAAATATGATGGTAACTGTGGATTTTGACATATTGTGGATTTTTATTATGTTGAAGCACTTCTTTTCTTTTCCCAGTTTTTTGAGTAATTTTTATCATGGAAGGGTGTTTAAATTTGTCAAATCCCTTTTCTTGATCAATGGAGATAATTAGGAGTTCTTATGCTTCATTATGTTAAGTACTATATTATATTGGTAACTTTTTTATATTAGTAACTTTTTATATGTTGAACCATTAACTTTGCTTTTCATAAGCTATTATTTCTAAACAAGCTTCTCAACTTAAAATTCACCATTCTTACCTGTGAAATTGAAATCATACTAATATCTGTCTTCTTTGTTCAGAAAATTAGTAAATAATACAAAAACTATGCCTGGAATATTCACGTCCAAAAATGGTAACTATTACCATTATCATCTGATTTTTTTTCACTAAAGCTAGTGGTAAGCAATAAATTTATCAAAACGAGACACACAAAGAGAAGCATGGTGGGAATGCCCACTAATACGTCCCTTCTGGAAGGATGTTTGGAGAATACTTAGAGACCTAAAAATAGACGTGCCTTTGATCCTATAATTCCTCTTCTAGGTTTATACCCAGAAGACCAAAAGTCACAATATAACAAAGACATCTGTACCAGAATGTTTATTGCAGCCCAATTCATAATTGCTAAGTCATGGAAGACGCCCAAGTGCCCATCGACCCA
>CAUYPK010051704.1:0-23575 GCA_963574355.1 Loris lydekkerianus | reverse complement strand
CACAGTTCTTGGTAAACTTAGCACCACTCACCCATTTTCAAGGTAAGACAACTTGCATCTCTCGTTAATAACTCAAACACACTTGTCAAAAACTTACGTTTCATGACTTAGCAATTATGAATTGGGCTGTAATAAACATTCTGGCACAAATATCTTGTTATAATGTGATTTTTGGTCTTTTGGGTATATGCCTCGTAAAGGAATTATAGGATTGAATGGGAGATCTATTTTTAGATCTCTAAGTGTTTTCCAAACATCTTTCCAAAAGGAATGTATTAATTTGCATTCCCACCAGCAGTGTAGAAGTGTTCCCTTTTCTCCACATCCACGCCAACATCCCTGGTCTTGAGATTTTGTGATATGGGCTAATCTTACTGGCGTTAGATGGTATCTCAAAGTAGTTCTGATTTGCATTTTTCTGATGATTAAGGATGATGAGCATTTTTTCATATGTCTGTAGGCCTGTCAAGTGCCCATTGATCCATGAATGGATTAATAAATTGTGGTATATGTACACCATGGAATATTATGCAGCCTTAAAGAAAGAAGGGAGACTTCACCTCTTTCATGTTTACATGGATGGAGCTGGAACATATTCTTCTTAGCAAAGTATCTCAAGAATGGAAGAAAAAGTATCCAATGTACTCAGCCCTACTATGAAACTAATTTATAGCTTTCATATGAAAGCTATAACCCAATTATGGCCTAAGACTATGGGGAAAGGGGAGACGGAGCAGAGGGGAGGTGAGGTGGGAGGATGGGCGGAGGGAGGGTGATAGGTGGAATTACACCTACGGTGCATCTTACAAGGGTACATGTGAAACTTACTAAATGTAGAATATAAATGTCTGAACACAATAACTAAGAAAATGCCAGGCAGACTATGTTAACCAGGGTGATGAAAATATGTCAAATGGTCTATAAAACCAGTGTATGGTGCCCCATGATCGCATTAATGTTCACAGCTATGATTTAATGATAAAAAAACTTAAGAAAAGAAAAACTTACATTTCAAACCTGAAAAATGAATATAGAAATAGTTGGATCGTATCCTATAGTTAGTATTTTAAGTTACATTATGAGTTACTGTATGAATTACTAGTATTTTAAGGTCATATGTTTTCTCTGCCTTTCTCTCTTCTCTACTGGAGATCAATGTCCTGAAAACTTAAATCATGATTATAAAACTGTGAAAATGTCCAAACTTGAGATTTGGGCAAATTCAATATTAATGAGCTTATAATGAACAGAAAAAATTCAAAGGAAAATGAATAGTGATACTAAATACTTCACAAATTAAGTAAATTTTGTTGGAAAATATTGTTTTCAAGTCATAGAAAACAGAAAGCTACAGGAATATCAGTAAAGCAGGGGCAATGTCTAAACATTTCTATTTCCCCCTTAGTGGTTTTACTATGTTAACTATTATAATCAGTTTTAGTAAATATTTGGAAGCCTACTCATATTAATGTGAAAGAGAAATACTTGTAATTTAGTTAAAAGTTATATTAGTTGCCCTAAAGGAATCGAAATTTAATATGACTTTTATTGATCAGTAAAAACTGACGAGGAGATTGTCTTGGAAATTGAATATAACTGTTATTTATCCCAATTCACTAAACTCATCTAGCTTGACTGACAGCAGAAACAGGAGGTCTGTGTTCCTGGCTAGAAGCAGCATTGAAGAACCCCATCAATACGACTTACTGAGGCTCAGTGTGTGAGGCTTTCGTTTAGGTTTTTGGTTTTGAAAAAGAACCAGTGTCTCTCTGAGATAGAAGGAGAAAAGAAGTTAGCCTTGGGTGTCTCTTCCGTGAATGTGTGTGTGTAATCTGCTCCATGGGCATCTGTCTGGCACAGTGATCTGTGACTGTCCTCAGCACCTTCCCCTGCACTAGTCACATGACACAAGGGGGCAGCTAAAGTCAAGATTAACCAGAGATCGTGCAGGCGTCTTTGGATGCAAGTCAACACTCCAATGAAATCAGATGTTCCTTGTAAATGGCAGAAGCCTCACAAAGTCAGTAAGACCCAAACAAACCGCAAGAATCAGAAGTTGACGATAAAAGGAGGAAGTTGAATAGAGTTTAACATAATGTTGAGAATGCCATTTCCTTTTCTTCAGATATTTTTAATAAAATGTATCTAAACCTTTCTACTCAAACTGAAAAGCCCCTTGAAAGTTACTGGGACTTCTCAATAATTCAGCCAGGGTCATTCAGGAAACATAGAGGTGGAAACACGCACAAGTGGACTAAGAGCGTACTTCAGTTTGAAAAGTGAAAAACAATGGAATATGGAATTCCAATGAGAATAGAATACCTTCCGGAGTAGCTTGAATAAGGGGAAGAGGGACAGATTTGTGTGCAGGAGAAACAGAGCAGTGCCCAGTACTATAGCAGGCAAGATACAGGAGAGGTATGTTTCAGAATAAAAGGGACTTACTGAAATCCTGTGAATATGCTCAGCGGAAAGAGATATTGCAGAGGACCTTCAGCAAGGACAGATTCCTGTTCCCTGTGTCCCTGCCTGGAAGCACTTGTTCCTGGCTTGTGGCCTGGCCTCTGCTCTCCAGCCTGTCGGCCACCTGCAGGCTGCAACCTTTTATGAGACATGAAGCTTCCCTTTCCAAATTATTAATCTTATCGTATTTTTTCAGTTAGGTGAATAGAAGCTAGGCATCTGTGGCTCAAGCAGCTAAGGCACCAGCCACGTACACCTGACCTGGTGGGTTCGAATCCAGCCCGGGCCTCCAAACAACAATGACCGCTGCAACAACAACAGCAACAACAACAACAACAACAAAAAATAGCAAAATAGCCAGGTCACTTGAGCCCAGGAGTTGGAGGTTGCTGTGAGCTGTGATGTCATAGCACTCTACCCAAGACGATAGCTTGAGGCTCTGTCTCCAAAAAAAAAGCGAGAGAGGTGAATGGAGAAATGGATGGATAAAGGTAAAGAATCACCTGTTTAACCCAATAACTAGTCCTAAGCATCATTGATTATTAATTTCTATTAAATCAAAGAAGAAAAATGTTATAGTAATGCGGTTGTCATCAGAATGATGAAGTAAGTAGGATTCTGGAGGCATAGGAGCTTTTCAGCACAAATATTTTCTTCCCATAAAACTCAACAGTTGAAGGATTGCTGAATTCAGTTACAGGAAATACATAAGGTCTTATGGGAGGGCCAGTTCGTACACAAACTCTATGTAATTTACAAAAGACGTCTATTATCCTGAAAGCTTTCAGGGCTGCTAATGTATCTATGCATCATGCTGTCCTAAAATGTATACAGCACAATATCCTTTATTCTTTCATTGTGAGGCTATTTGTAACGTCACTAATTTGGTTGCTTTGTCCTTTAATCTATTGTTCTCCCTATTTTCACATCATGATTTTCTACTGCCTTTCCTCCTTATTATATTAGTTGACCTTCTTACATTGGTGGATTGGAACCATTATGCATGTGAAATTCACAGCAATTACTGCTTTGAGTGTTAATAAGTATTTATTCTGAATTTTATTAGGAATAATGTTACGATGTTGAGTTAAACAGAAATGTGTGAATTGGTAATGGGCCTCACAAAATAAAGCCTTTGAAACTATTGCCAAAAGCAAAAGGAAACATAGCGAGCTTCCTTAAAAATGCCTTGCTAAAATAAATATATAAAGATTGTTAAATAAAAGAATAAGGCATGTTTTGCACTCCAGTGACAGAGTTTGAAAGAAAGAAATATGGCATTCACTCGGCCATTTCTGGGTGAAAGTGGTTCCAAGAAGCCCTTAACCACACTTTAACTGTGTTTGCTTGTCTTTAGAAGACTGTTCCACTGCCCTCACTTAGAATCACTAGGGTTCTTTTTCTTTTCCCTGGAGATACTAGATAAATGGCTAAAACGGAGAGGAGCAGGTTGTTCCGTGACCTCAGACCATGCTCAGATACACAGGTTACCACGAAGGTCAGACATACATCCAGGTACCAGAGTTTTAAGTCGTGCATGTGAATAGCAATTGGTCTCAAAATCAATAAAATGCAAGACTGGTGACAGAGGTGGCGGAGCTGGCAGATAAGAACATAATGACCAGCCTCAGAGCAAGTGAGCTGTGGTAGGTGAGCATTTTCCTTCAAATGAAGTGTTTGATTAGGGATTCTGGTGAGATCCCTGCGGCCTCCAGGATGCCCAGACCTAGGTCAGTGAGCATGTGCATCTCCAATTTCCAAGGATTCTGTGATGAAAGAAACACAGCATTTGTCCAGTCACTGAAACCGATAATAGTATTAAAATGTTGAGTGAAGAAATAAAACTTGGGGGATTTCTATTTTGTTGTCTGCTCCAACTACCGTGAGGTCTTGATTGAAGCATGTTAACCCTGGGCATGTTGGTTTCTTAATATGTATGATGAAAATGATAATGTTGAACAATTCCTGAGGGCATGGCAATTAATTAGCATTTGAAAATTCTTTAAAGAGAGGTGCCATGTGAGAGCAAACTATTTAATGTAAACCAATGGAAAGCCGCGCACACCATCTGAATGAGAACTCTGTGTCCATGGGAATAGCTGGACGTGATAAAAGCGGCAGTTGGAATTTCAAAATAAAAGTTTTAAACTCCAGCAATTAAGCCAGAGTTCTTAGGACCTACAGATAGCTAATTATCATGGCTTTGCTCTTCAAAGCACTTCATCACAAACTATATGTTTTATTTTGATCACTCTTTTCAGTGGTTTGCCTTCCATCCACAGAAGAAAGAGCAAAATAAAAGACTGTCGAGTCAATCAGCTGCATCAATCACCATATCACCCACCAGTGATTAAAAAGATATATTCCTGAGAAGGCTGGGCAGGTGGAGGAGGAAGACAAACAGTGATCTGAGAGATAAACAAAAAGTGCACATAAAAGAAGAGGAAGATGACTTCCTGCTTCTGATAGACGTTGAAGGCAACTGAAGGTGTGTAGAGGATGCCAACATATTCAGCCATGCTTAGTAATCAACACAAACAAAAATAAGATGTTCGTTGAGTCAGAAGGCTGGGTCCAAATAGGCAGAGAAAGGACCAACCTTTAACCCTTACTTGCTGGCATTAGGTCTCTTAGTCTGTTTCCCTGAAGAGGGCTTTGTTATGGAGAAAGCTTGGACATATATATACATAATGATGATTCTTCTCTTCCCCTGCCAGAAACATAGAGGAAAATTTTTTAGCCTGGTTGGGTTTCTCAAGATAAAAATCTATGGAAGTATGGAATCTTCCTACAGCTCTGTCCCTGTAGGGAGGTAGGGAATTTTCTCTGTAAATGTATTTAAAGGATGGAAACATTTAAAAATAAGGGTTGATAAAGAATCATGACACAACATTTGCAGTAAAATCAAGGTACAAAATGCTAATTTTAATCAAAATGTAATTTAAGATTAAAAAAGAAACAGAAAATTGAGATATGCAGACTTGAAATGAAAGATTCATCCAATAAATTGGAAGAAAATGTTAAGTAGTAGCGGGTAAACAGTTTCATGCCCTCTCTCAAAAATTTGTAGAATATGCGAGTAATATAGATGACAAAGCATTCATCTAATAGGTACCAATAAAATGAAAATAAATATAGTTTTCAAAGTTGAATGGATATTTAAATAATACATTTTGAAAAATATAAATTACTGTGATCTAACCATATAAAAATAAGGATATAAAACATATATGAAGTGGATTTTAAAATTCGTATAAATAATGAAGAAATATGAATCAACATAAAAATGTGTCATAAATGAATTTCAAACTCAGATAATTTGATAGATGAAGCCTAGCAAATAATACAAGAGTATAATATCTTTACCCCAAAAATTAAAGCCCCCCAAATTAAAGGAAAATATTATCTCTGATAAAAAGGAAAATAGTATCTCTGATAAAATGAGGTTGCCGTGACCCAGATTATAAAGATGTGTAGAGTTAATAAAAGAATTGAAAGTGTAGGTTGATTTCAAATATGACTAAATACATAAAAATTCTAAAAATGTATAACCTAACCAGAGCTATATTGTGGTAAAATAGGGATTATCCCATAATATTAGGCTTGGAGGATAGTAACAGGGAACCACCCTTTCCCCTGGCTTTGTGTTTCCACGGGGCTGACTACTCACTAGGGTGACTATCCTAGTATTTTCGATCTAATAGTTCCTACTCTTTGACAAAGACATAAATATTCCTTATATAATATGCAAGTTTGAGGAAAGTATAACTGAGCTTAGTTTTCTCAGTTTGGCGATTTATTTTGTGGATTTGTCTGCACTTGAATTTCCTCTATGCTTTTTTCCTGCCCCTATAAGAGAGACACAAACACCCTGACTGTGCCAGTGACTCTCTGTGTAATGTTCTAGGAATAAAATCATAACAATGCATTTTACTGTGTATCTAAGCTACGTAGAAGAAATCCAGAGTTGATCATAATGAAACTGAACATTCTATTTCCTTCTACTTGTTTTCTGTATTTATTCTTCAATTGTGTTAGTACATAAGAAGACTGAGAGAAAATACTATTATTCATTGGATTTTTAAAATACAAAATGAAGAAATGTCAACACAACAGTCTTTTAATGTAATATAATAAGAATAAAGAAAAACATCACTAGATTAGCTCAGTAGTTGCTAGATAATGTTTTGATTCTCAACATTTTTATATAAAAACATTAAAATTCTCAGCAGACTAGAGAGAGGATTAAGAATTTGATAAAGAACTTAATAAAGTCTATACAAAAACCTCCAATACAGACCCATGTCCTACCCTTTACCTGCCGGGGCAAGCCTGATTTGCTGTCTTCAGTGTGTTGTTCTTAATTTAGTTTCTTTTTGTAGAATCTTCAAAGATTAATTTGACACTCTACAGATATTTAAGAGGGAAAAAGATATTTAGAAACATTTTGTTCACAGTTAAGTAACGTCAAAAACATACCTGCTCTCATCTTAACCTTCTTTCATAGCATTGGTGCTACTGCCTAGGAAAAAATAAAGGTTAAAGTCTGGTAAGGAGAGAACCAAACTGTCATTATACGAGATGAAACAAAACGAAGAAAGGGGTGCCGCTATCTTTTCTTCCAAGTCCTTGGTCAGTGAACCTTCTTTTGTCCATATTCAGAGTTCTTGTCTGATTATTGAATTATCTTCAGGTTTTTGGCTGTATTTAGAGGGGAAGAGTGGGGAAAAGGGATTCTGTGCCATCTTGCCTGCAGCCAGGTTAGCTGGGAGTCACCTTCTTCCATCACATTAGAGCTGTTATTTTGCTGCTGTTGAAAAAAGGACTTACAGCATAATTTTGTTAAAAGTATTGTCTCTTTTTCTTCAGATACTTTTAAGATTTTGATTTGCCATTGGGTTTTGGAGTTTTGCTAGGATTTTTCTAGGTGATTTTTTTTTTTTTTTTTTAAATGTACTAGATGGTTTGAGTCTCTAGAGTGAGGTCTTTCATCAGTTCTGGAAAATATAACTGATTTCCATTTATCTTGTTGTCAAATATTCCATAAATCTTATTCCCTTTCTCCCTCTCTTCTACTGAAATTTCAATTAAACATATGATAGACCTCCTCACTGCACTTGGAATGTCTCATAATTCTTGCTCAAGTGTAAGGTATTGGCAGATTCTCTTGGGCTAAAATTTATTTCAGCTTTAATGATTGTACTGATGCTATAAAATAAATTATATTGATCATTTTTACCATGTTCATCAAAGGTGCTATTGAGAATAGGTTACAATAGAATGTAAAATACATCTGTAGTTTAGAAATTCAAAATGAAAAAACAAAAGTGTCTTAGTGTTGGACAGCAATAGTACTCAGGGATGTGAATACATTTCTATTAATAGTTTTTTTTTAATCACTGATAATATAGTCTAGGGAAAACATAAATAACACATCTACAGAAACGATCCAAATTGGTGAAATAACAGATGTAGTTTTTTTGTGTTCCTTGTTTTTCTCTTTTATGCCTCATTTCCAGGCAGCTCTTATTTTCAGCAACCTCCTACTTCATCCTAATTTTTCCTCTTGTTGAAGTTTCAATGTATTTTTTTTTTTTTTTTTACTATGATACAACTATTACGTCAAACCTGTGGTGTTTTTTCACATCTTAAATCTGGCACCAAAACTGATACTTTAATAAAGAAGAAATTTCTCACATACATTTCTCACAATAGAAATGTATGACCAGAGCTAAGTAGGGAATGAGGAAGCTCGCTGAATGAAAGCTACTGTTACAGAAGAGACCAAGGTAATACTTCTTTGTACCACAGTCTACCTGGGTAGAGATAAAACATTGTTTTATAAATATTATTATGGGTAATGACTATTCTCACTGCTGAAGAATGAATACACAGATTGGGCTGCTCAAAATACTTTTCCAACAAGCATTTCCTCCCAGTATTCTATTATACTATCCAAGGAAAGAAAATATCACTACCTCAACTCTTGGGAAAACTGTTTTATTAGAACACAACCAAGTCAATGGCTTACATATTATCATAGGTGTATGATAATTTATAAAATGGAATCACAATTTTAAAGAGCTTTCCTATCAGCAACAGGGCACCATCACAATGAGAAAGCCTTTAATTATGTTGTAAAGGTCTAGTATTCTAGGAAAATGTCACTTCAAAATAAACTTCTAACAGTTAATTATCAGTGATATTTAACTTGTACAAAAATTAAATATCACCAGATAATCCTGCGATCATTTTATTGCTTTTGTAGACATTTCAATATTTTAAGGGTTTTCAAGTAACAATGAAAAAGGCTTGCCACTAGCTCAGTCTTAGTTTTATAGAAATACCTTATGACATTCTTGTGCTTTGCTTTACAAATAAATCTTTAAAAATACACGGGAAAGGGGTGCATTGAAAACAAGGAATAATCATAAAATTATACAGTGTACTTTCAGTCACTTACTTCACCCAAATTAGTTGTATTAAATAGAAAAATAGTACCATTAAAAAACCAGAATTTCCCATTTTTTATCAGACACCCACCAAGACCATGAATAATTGTAAGAACTGATAACAGCTATTTCATAAGTGAAATTCAGTAAATAATTTAAAGGTTTATTAGCAGTAGCCTATTTTTTAGCTGAAGTAATGAGATCTATATATTATTAGCCTTATATGTATATAGCAACATAAAGATTATATAAAATATACCTAGCATACACACACACACACACACACACACACACACACACACACACACACACGGAAGTTTTATTGAGAAAAGCAGTAAGTGGTAAAAAGTTATTATTGGCTGGAATACATAGGAGGAGGATTACTCGAGCCAGCCAAAGTGAAATGAAATAATAAAGAATGATCTTATTTGCATATCCCAATAAAATAGTGTCAACAGAACCTACATTTCTCATACTGTCATCCTCATCAACTTCTCATTAAAAAAATTCTTGATTATTACTTACACTTACATATACATGGGTAGTCAAAATTATTCAAAAGTATCTGAAATATTTCTAGTGGAAATATTGTGAATTAAGAGAAAGCCTGCATGTTCCTTGCCTAAATATTTACTGATGCCAGAGGTGACATTTCCAATTATCCATGTCTGTGCCACATAGATTTGAATGTCAAGGCAACAAAGATGGAGAAGGTTAAGTTATATGCGAATCCAGGTATATTGCTATTATTTATAAAAGGAGATTCTACAGTATGGAGTAACCTATGAGGTCTGACAATTAGGTTTGTCAACTTGCCACTGTGTGATTACATTGGCACCACTGTACAAACAACATGTTAAGGTTTTGTGACTTAGTATAACAATGTCTCACAGTTGTTTTCATGTTAACCTGTGGCAGTGTCTTCCTCAGTGGTGTTCATTATTGCTGTGTATTTTTGTGTTGCCATCACAAGAGTGTTGGAGCTTGAATTAGAGCAATGAACAAACATTAAATTTCTTGTTAAACTTGGCAAAAGTAGAAGTGAAATAAAGGACACGTTAGTCTAAGTTTATGGGGATAACGCCATGAAGAAAATGGAAGTATACAAATGGATGGAACATTTTTCTGAGGGGAGAAAAAATGCCACTGATGAAAAGAGGTCATATCAGCAGAACTGATGAAAATGTTGCAAAAATTCTTCAAATTGTGCATTAAAATCATTAGCTGACTGTGAGAAGCATGACAAATTAAATAAATATGGATAGAGAAACAGGAAAGTCTTAACAGAAAATCTTGACCAACAACTCTTGGCTCTGGCATCACCACAGTGCACCAGCTCACATGGCACTGTCTATGAGAAGTCTTTAGCCAGTAAATAAATACCTGTATTAGAACGTCCTCCTTACTCACCTGATCTGGCCCCTAGTGACTTCTTTACCTGAATATAAAAGAAATATTGAAAGGAAGACATTTTGATGACATTTAGGATGTCGAGGGTAATATGAAAATAGCTCCGATGGCCATTCCAGGAAGAGTTTCAAAAGTGCTTTGAAGTGTGGACTAGGTGCTGGCTTTGGTGTATAGCTTCCCAAGGGCTGTACTTTGAAGGTGACGGTAGGAATATTCAGCAGTGAGTTTTGTAGCAATTTTTTTAGGATTAGTTTGTGAACTTCATTGTCTGACCCTTGGACAAGTTTGTGCTCACAAAGTTTCTCTGAATTAGAATAATATCAACCTGTATTCAGTAATTCTGTCTAGAGTAGCTTTAGAGTAATATCCATACTTTCTAACCATAGCCACTAAATCACTGATGATAGTTATTGTATGCATTGTTTGTTTCAAAAGTATTAAGAAAACATCTTTATGAGAGTATATCAGTGTTTGTGAGTACTTAAAGATGGCAATTTTTGTTTCCTAAGAATATATGAAAATAATATAAATCAAATGTTAAAAGAATAAAAATGAGTACGGAGGACACCAGCATGGATTCAAGAGTAGGTTTTGACTGACAAGTCTAAAATTTACTGGAAAGGCTGTGTCTGCCAATGAAGAAGCTACCAAATGTTCTGCTGAGTTGAAGTTGATTAAAGAAAAAAAGTATCATCAAAATAAGTCTTCAGTTGTGATAAATAGAAGCTACATTCATAGACGTGCAAAGGGGACCCCAGGGCACATGGATAGACAGATCATCTCTGGAACGGGGTAGTAACACAGATACAGGGCTTGGTAGTGTCTGTGATCTAGGCATCCACTGGGGTACTGGAACATATCCCCTGCACCTAAGAGGGGCGACTGTAAGGAAATAATATTTAATATACTTTTACTTATGCAACAAATAGCATCGCAACCATCATGATAAAGTATAAACGCTTTACCTACAGTGTTTGAAAGTTGTAATATCCTGTCTTCTGCTCATCCGAAAGCCATGGGTAATGTGTAGATTTATTTCCTCTTGTTGATCTAAACATATTTTTGGAGGAGATATTTAGGTATGTTTTTTCCTAACATTTATAGAGAAATTTAATTCTATAATAGACATGCGTATTCCTTTTATATTTTACATAAACACAGTGAAAAGTTAAAATTATCTTTCATTCAAAGAGGAAATGATCTCCCTTAGCACGCAAGAATATTTACAATTCACACAAATCAAAGAACTAAAAAAAAAAAAAAATCCAAAAGATCTCAACATTGTCATCACATTGAAGTTGTTTGAGATACAAATGAATATAGTTTCAAATAGCTTGCCCTCATTATAAATGAGCATGGCAGTACTTCTGTGATTAAAAATATAAAATAGCTTATGATAATGAGGACTATAGAATAAGAGAATAAACCGCGTCGCATAGCAAGTTTTGTAATTTATAGCTGACAAAACAACAACAACAACAAAAATCTAAGGAAGGTTACTGAAATAATCTTAATTTTGTATTATTTACATAGAGGTGATCACTTTATTTTATAGTTATATACTATTGTGTTTTTACTTTTCCATTAAGAGGAAATGTTACTAAAAAAAAAAAGCAGTGTAACAATTAATGATGAATTAGTACTTTCTTTTTTTATGAATTAATACTTTCAAAGAAATTTATTGATTATGCGTTATCAAGCATTAGATGTTTGGATTTTCAAGCTTTGCATCAATGTATTTTCTAGAGCATATTGACCCCAATTTTACATACACACATCAACTAAGAAATCAGTTACATCCATTCATTTGTCCCCATCTTCCTCCTCATTTCTCATTACAGTATAACTGAAGAATGAGCGTAGCTAATCTCTGTGTTTGGCCAACATTTCAGTTTGCTTGGGAACCCCAGTCTGATTTCTAGCTTATGTTTTATCAACCATAGAATCCAAAAACAAATATTTACCAGTTTTCTCAGAGAATTAAAAAGTGAGAATTGATTCTAGGGGATATTTTGAAAGTTTATTTTTTTTTCCCCCACAGAAATGCGGTAGAATGCAGACATGTGCATAACAACTATAATCACAAATTAATAAACAGATGCGAGGGAAACATCTTTGTAATTACCACCTAGGAAAAAAGGCATCATGAAATGAGAGCCACAGAAAACATCACAGCATTTTTATCCCTGGTCACTTCCTATCCCTTCCCTGAGGAAATCACTCTGCTGACATTTGTTGTAAGTCTTCTTCCTTTTATTCCTATTTTATTGTGTCTTTCCCCCTAAATATCATAGCTTAGTTTTGCCCGTTTTTGAACTTCACATAATTGGAATCATACGTATATTGTATATTGTGTTTATTATTTAAATTGTGTTTGTAAGAGTCATCCATGGTAATCACATAGCTATAATTTTCATTTTTATTTTTTGTATATGTTCAGTTGTTTGACATGTGTTTATCCACACACTACAGTCGACACTTCCATGGACTCCAGGGAGCTAAGTATGGATGGGCTTCATAACATCAATGATCTAGTGCTGTGTTAGTGCACTGACCTAGGCTACGCACCTGTAGATGGAATTCTTG
This sequence comes from Loris lydekkerianus, assembly GCA_963574355.1. Lineage (NCBI taxonomy): Eukaryota > Metazoa > Chordata > Mammalia > Primates > Lorisidae > Loris > Loris lydekkerianus. The sequence goes on along the minus strand of CAUYPK010051704.1, from coordinate 10,664 downwards.
TGTCATTAGTCACGCATATCTTCATCTATGCTTGGTAATTCTAAATATTTTTCCAAAGTGGATTTATCAAGTTAAATTTCCTCTGAAATTGCCTTTCCTTGATACATGCACCTACATCTCAAACTATTATATTTTTAATTTTTTTTCTCATCTATAAAGAATGTGGTATCTTTAATTTACATTTTCGTATCTTATCAATGAGATGAACCGTTTGTTCATATTTATATAGGCCATCTCTATAGGTATGTTTCCTACTTTAATTGACATTTCTCGTGGCCTCTTCCCCTAGAACAGCGGTTCTCAACCCATGGGTCATGACCCCTTTGTAACAATGAAAATATATTCTGCATATCAGATATTTACATTATGATTCATAACAGTAGCAAAATTACAGTTATGAAGTAGCAATGAAAATAATTTTATGGTTGGGGTTCACCACAACGTGAGGAACTGTATTAAAGGGTCATGGCATTAGAGGGCAATAGGAAGGTTAAAAACTGCTGCCCTAGAACATATTTCAATGTCAGATGAACAAACGAGTTCCCAAGAATAATGAAAGATTGTTCACAAAGGAAGCACTTTCTGTTTGAGGGTGTTTCAATTATATATGCCATTCATTACAAAGATACAAACATTTATGTGACTAACACTCATTCTGCATCCAGCATTTCAAGTTTATAAAATGAAATTTAGAGAGATTGGCTATCTGTTTCTAAGAAATCATTTTTTAAGATAATACTTTTTAAAATTTTTCCATGGGTAAACATGAGAGGTGGAAGACTGGTTGTAGAGAGTCAATTCTCAGGGAATGAGAGAGATTAGAGGTGCTGAACTACAGACCTGCTGTTAATCCATTACCTTTCCAGTAAATGTAAATGTTAACGTCAAGCACTGGAGAGGTATTCAAGACAAGCACATTCACTCATCCAATGATTCTTGTCTATTTCTGGTTATCAGCTTTCATGCAACAACAAAAAAAAAGATCAGGGAATTTACCTTTATAAATATTTAGATATGTCTATGGTCTGAATGTGTTCCTCCAAAATTTACTACCCAGAATGAGGGTAGTAAAAGGTGGGGACTTTGGGAGATGATTTGGATCGTGAGAGTAAGAACTGTTTTAGGTCACTCTGGCTGCTGTGAGAAAATGCCTTAGACTGGGTAATTTATAAACAACAGAAATGTATTGCTCACAGGTCTGGAGGCTGGGAGACCAAGATCAAGGCACCCGCAGATTCCAGATCTGATCAGATGGGCCTTGCTGTTGTGTTCTCAGAGGGAGGAAGACAGGAGCAAGCTTCCTCAGGGCTCTTTCATAGGAACACGGATGTCATTTGTGAGGATAGACTCCTTATGACCTACTTACCTCCCACAGGTCTCACCTCCTAATACCATCACCTTGAAGACTTGAAACTAAGTTTGAGGGGACACACACATCCAGATCATGGCAGTGGCCTTACAAAAGGGACTAGGGAGAGCTAGCTCACTCCTTCCACTATGTAAGAACATGGCAAGAAGGTGTCACCTGTGAGGAAAATTCACCAGATCCTGAACCAGCCAGTGCCTTGACCTTGGACTTCCCAGCCACTGGAACTTCGAGAAATAAATTTATGTTGTTTATAAACTGTCTAGTTTATGTATTTCATTATAGCAGCCTGAATAAAGTAAGGCAGATATGAAGTTAATTTTTAAAATAACTTTAACAAAGTGTTTTCATTGTTTTGAGTTGGGCCGTTACAGTAAATAAATCATATGCCATGAAAAGAAAACAGAATCCAGAGGAGCATGAAGAGCTGTTGTCCTGTCCACCTGAAGCTGCTGACACTTAAACCAGCTATCTCTCCAAACCCCCATTTTTAACAGGATAAAGAATATATAAAACAAACTTATTGTTCCAGTTTTCTATGGACATAGTAGAGTTCCATTTGTTTCTTTAATCAAATCCCCTTGTGATTGATGTTAGTTTCTAGTTACATGAATCAATATTTAGAATTAAGAATTTTAAAATGTTGCCTTTCTGAACACATTTTTTTTTTTAAGCAAAGCACATTTGTATAATGAAGTAACCTCTTATAAATTAGCACTGATATTTAATCAGAGAAGAATACAGCTAGAAATCTGAATGGAGAAAATATTGAAGGCAGCCACAAGATCAGCGTAGATAACAAAATAGCACTGTTCTTACCACCTGGCAAACAGGTAACCAGGACAATCAATGAACAGCCAAAGAAGTGTCACCGCCTATGGAGAAAGATACAACTCTTTCCTCTTGTTTTGCTTAAAAATCAAGTTGGAGACAGTAGACCCCTATGTTGCCCTGCCAGAGTGTTCTCCCCGGTGCTGTGGAGGCTTGCTCCATCATTTCCAGAACAGCTTCCATGCTTCCTGGAATTTCACAGCTGTACCCGCTCCAGCTAAATCTGACCTCAGGAAGCCAAGCCTTCTCCATTAGCCTTCCAGCTCCTGGTAATGAAGTTTTCCAACAGGAATTAATTATGACAAGGAAATGCAGCTGCAGCATATTCACACTTGCTGAGGCAAAAATTGAAAACAGTGTTGATTTCTTCCATTCACTGAAATTCATTCATCCCACAAGACAAAGATGGATTACTTCCAGTGTTCTTCAGGAGGGGGTAAGGTGATATAATGACGGTTAAAAACCAAAACCAAACATAATAAACAGAAAAAGCTGCAGATTTAGAATTTTCATGTCTTCATATACTACATGAAAATTCAGTTTTAGATGCTCTTGTGGTTTATATTTTTTCTTATTTTTCCATCTTTCTCTATAATGGGACATCATTTCCCCCCAATGATATTTCTTTTTCTTTTTTCACAATCTTTCTCTTTCCTCTCTCAAAAGAAATACTGGTATTTTAAATTCTCAAATATAAAATATATGACACCATCTGATTTAAATAAAATGATTACTAGAAAGAATATTTGCATGTTACATTTTAAATTAAACAAGAAACATTGCATTTGGGGTTTTGTGTCCTAAATGTTGGAGCAGAACATATCATGGTTATCTTCTATGAAAAACGTCAGCAGTAAACAAAGGAAAAATGACTTCTAAAATGAGAAAGGGCTACGTAAAGGAGTAATTTATGGGGAGAGAATTCTGTGTTACTTACTGAATTTTTCTATCTACTGAGTCCCTTTCTAAAATCCTAATAATTTGTCTAATTGCAAAATATTGTGTGTGCATAGTATGAATTTTCAGAAAAAATGGAAAGTCTATTTAGGATATTTTGTCATATGCAATAATTTATAGATGGCAACAAATTTACTTTGAGTAAATGTCCATGGCAGCTAATTGATATCCTAGGTATTGTATCAATAAAAACTGTGGTACTGTAGAATGCCTTTGACTGTCCACATAAGCTTGGACTCTGAGTTAACTCCCTATTTGCAGTTGCTACAGTGTCACTTCATTCTTTTGTAGAGTCTTCTTCTATTAGTAATACAGGACTTAAGAACTTTTCTTCCAAAATACATACAACATAACATTTATGTAGGATTTTATGGCTGTCCTAGTGATTTAACATATATTCACCCATTTGTGTAACAATTATGGTGGTGAGAAGAGCAGGTGTTACATTTCTCCATTTGTGAATAAAGATGGTGATAATAATTGAAGGCGCTTTGATAAAGTACTTCAGCATAGATATCCGAACTGGGAAAAATGCTCAGGTTTTCTGATGTTTGCTATAAATTTATAAAAGGGGATTGGATTATTTCTCATTTTCTTGATTCAACTCCATTTCCACTGTACGCACACTCAGACTCTTAAAATTTATTAGTCCTTCTATAATATGCGATCATATAACTGTTCATGTTCATATGTACCCTAACATAGTGTTGAATTTTTTTCTACATAAGTTTTCAAATATGTGCATTTTTAGATAACCAGATTTTGCTTAAATTTGTCATCGCAGAAATAGATGTGTTTTATAAGAGAGAGAAAATATCAGAGAGTAGAACCATAAAATGATGTGATTTTTAAGAAGTAAATATTTGTAAGTTTTATAGACCAGTTTTCTATTCATACTTACATGCATCTTTTGATATCCACGGGGGACTTGTTTCAGAATCCTCTACAGATGCTCAAATCCACAGATGCCCAAGTCCCTTATAGAAAATGGTATAGTCCTTGCACAGAACCTATGCCCATCCTCCCATATACTTTAAATCATCTCTTTAAATTACAACACTTCTAATGCCTAATACATTGAAAATTATAGGTAAATCATGGTTATGCTATATTGTTTTTATTTGCATTATTTTTTATTGTTGTATTTTTGAAATTGATTTATTTTTGTCATATTTTTCAATACACAGTTGGCTAAATCCACAGATTTAGAACCCATGGATATGTAGGGCTGACTGCATTACCTTTTAGATAATCTTCAAATATCAGTTGTTGAAATTCAGATGACCCCCTTCCCAGTTATAAAGGGTGATAAGTGCCTGGGTACCGTCCAGTTTGTGACTTTACTTGTCTGGCTCTGGATCTTGCTCCAGAGAAATAAGTAAGCCTTGATAGCTCAGTCTTCATCAACCTGAGGCTCTTTGCTCAAACCCTGGAAAAGTTATATTAGTTAGGGTTCTCCAGAGAAATAGAATAAAAATGGTGTAAGGATGAGTGTGTGCATGCACACACACACGCATGCACACATAGAGATTTATTATAAATACTTGGCTAGCCTGGTTGTGGGGGATTGGCAAAACCAAAATCTGATGGGGAGGGCTTGTAGGTTCTCAGGAAAGAGCTGCAGTGGAGTCCAAAGTAGTCTGCTGGAGAATTCTCTTTTGCTCAGGGAGTCAGTCATTTTTCTATAAGGTCTTTGTCTGCTTGGAAGATGCTCTTCAACATTGTGAAGACAATCTGCTTTACTCAAAGCCCACCGATTTAACTTGTAATTTCATAAAAAAAAAAAATCTTCATAGAAATAGCCAGAATAATATTGGACTAAATATCCGGATACCATGGTTAATCCACGTTGATGCATAAATTTACCATAACACGTTATGTTCTATTATTTTCTGGGATCAATATCTATGAAAACCAATAAAACCAATGCAAAAGAAATCATCTTTGCCATCAAACAGAGAAATTCTTCCTCTCTTTAGAAATGAACACATTGAAAAATCAGACCTCAGAGACTGGGATGAGTATGAGAAAGAGAGAGAATCCTTATGAAGGGGATTCAGTTATTTCTAAAGTTGGACACAACATTATTGCAAGTAAAGTGAACATTTTTCTTTCTTTCTTAAACTTATTTGAATTGTGGATCTATAAAGGAGTTTTGGATGATGTTAGGTTTGGCAAACAAACATCTTAGTCTGTTCCCCCAAGTCTATAAATGGAAAAGTAAATCCAAAGAGATAAATTTATTTTTTTTTATTAAGTCAATAAAAAATCCCAAACTACTTGCAATTCTGAGGCTGAAACTCTTATCTTATACTCTGTGATCACTTTTATTTTTATTTTGTTTTGTGTTTTGAGCAGCATGAAAAGTAGCTGCTTAATACATGCTTATACTAGTATGCAATGTTGTTAAATTGGGCTATTCATTAAAGTCCCAAAGCAAAAATAAATAACCAGATTTTTTTCCATGCTATCCTTTGCTACTTGGGGGAATAGGGAAGAAAATGATTCTATAAGAAGTATGTACTTTAATATTAATGTTTTTGCTCTAGAATTAAAAGAAATTCAAGGAAGCATAAAATCTCAAACTAGAATCAGTCTTGTCAATCATATTGTAAGGAAGTTACTGTGAAGCATTTCACCTTAGAACTAATCTTCTCTTTGGGGAAGAATAGGTTTGGGAAAAATATATACATTTTGAAAATCAGCATTAGAAGTTTGGTAGGAAATAGAGTAACAAGCTGGGTGCTGGGCTCACACCTGTAATCCTAGCACTCTGGGAGGCTGAGGTGGGTGGTTTGCTTGAGCTCAGGAGTTCTGAAACCAGCCTGAGCAAGAGTGAGACCAAAAATAGAAAAATTATCCAGGTGTCATGGCAGGGGTCTGTAGTCCCAGCTACTTGGGAGACTGTGGCAGGAGGATCACTTGAACCAAGGTGTTGGAGGTTGCTGTGAACTATGGCACCATGGCACTCACCCAGGGCAATGGAGTGAGACTCTGTTTAAAAAAAAAAAAAAAAAAAAAAAGTACAGTAACTACAGATAAATCTATCTACTGAAACAAACATCCTTTCCTAGCAAATCAGCCATAAACCAGTATAAGGACAAGCTAAAAGAAAACTGATGAGTTTCTGACCCCCGTCAGTATTGTTCCCAGAAAACAGGGAGTAGATTTGAATTTAAATGTAAGGATCAAGAGGATTAGGGTCTGGAAGAAGTCAGAACCAAAGGCAGAGAAACAGTCAGCATTGCTTCTAGGAGTTTAGGCAGGAAGTTTGCAGAGTGTGCAAAAGACAAAGATGTACCTTCCTGGCTAATAGATTAGGTCATGGAAACCAGTTTCTATTCATGCCAAAGTATCAGGGATTAAATTTCACAGTTCTATTTTAGATAAATACTTTCCTAGACGATCAGAGATGGAGAAGCAGATGGGAAGTTCTTGATGCCTCAGACTAGTAAACTCACACTTACTGAGATATTGTCACTCCCAGTGTGTTTACTCATAAGGCAGCTTGGAAAACAAGGAAGATTCCAGAACCATGATTTTAAAAATAAGAATTCAGAGGAAACTTCAGATTTACTGAGTGCTCACCATCCAGCATTAAATAATAATATTCAATCCTCAGAATAACAGTTTGAAGTTAGAAACCTAAAGGGAATGAGAGTGGGAACTATTAATAGAAAACTTGAGGTACCAATGATATAACTGGCCTTGATTCCTCCCTTGCTTACATCTTATACTTATACTCCAAAAATATTGCTGACTACTCAGGAAATGAATCTCCTTGTTCCGTCCAAGCTTGATGTTGTGACTCATGCTTCTCCCCAGCACTCACACCAGCATATTAAATGATTTGTTTCTTTTCTGTTGTCCCCGGGCACCTATGAGCCACATAAGTTCAGGGACCATGTCTACCTTTTTTTTTTTTTTTTTAATTAAATCATAGCTGCATACATTGATATGATCATGGGGCACCATACACTAGCTTCACAGACCATTTGACACATTTTCATCACAATAGTTAACATAGCCTTCCTGGCGTTTTCCCAGTTACCGTGCTGAGACATTTACATTCCACATTTACTAAGTTTCACATATACCCTTGTAAGATGCCCCGCAGGTGTAATTCCACCAGTACCCCGCCCTCCACCCACCTCCCTTAATTGACAATCTAAATGAATTAACATATCACCCCAAAACTCTATCACTGTAGCTGGATATAATAGCTGTCACCAAGGAAGAAGAAATCTTCCCACACCACGGTAATAATAATCATTCCTCCTGAACACAATAGTCACAACTACTTCCATCACCATAACAAATAAAAATAACAACCTACACAGCCTGAGGCACTAGCTGGGTAAGAGGAAATGTTGCTTTCTTATAGGCTCTAGGTACTTCCCTAGAAACTCAGATAAAATTATTCAAAGATGTCCTTTAGAAATTGGGGCTATGATTCAACCTTGACACCTACAGCAATTCCTGAAATCCAGACCCCAGCATAAATGTGTCCTAGGAATTTATTTTTAAAGTAAAACTTTGAGAGAAAAACTTGTCATTACAATTGGATTTATCCTGCTCTTATTCCTCAAAGAGGATGCTAGTACTCGTCTCTCTGCTGTCCTGGCTGAGCAAGACTGTACTTCGATCATCAGCCGAGGTCACTACGTGCATCATGGCACACAGCTCACTTTAAGGCAAGAGCTGACTGCAGCACAGACCAGACTGTGCACCTGGCTGTGTCATGCAGTTGGTAAGAATGGGCCCCGGGAAACAGACCCATCTCAGAAAATTATACTTCAGAATGCTGCCTTGTTGCCACTCATCGAGAAACACCAGTTCATTTTCTGGCTTGAAACAGCACAACTGAGTCATCAGTGTTTACACTTCACGTTAGCAGATGAGAGCAGTGCCTGGGGCTGGCAGCGGGGAGGCCTGAGAGCCGAGGACACATGTTGTCCAGAGTCTACACACCCAAGCTCAAACTCTGGTCTCACCCTTACTGGCTGACCTCAAACACTCCCCATCAGATAGGCAAGATCCAAGGATTCCCATGGCTTAAACCAGCAGTGAGGACTGAGTGGAGTTGGCTCTGTGTCTCCGTCCTTGGGCGGGACCCAGCGGCATGGAGCAGACCCTCTCCCTAGACGTGCTTGGTATGAGGGGACAAGAGCAGAGAAGCAGGTGCTCCTCACAGCTTCCCCCAGGAAGGGTATCCTTCACTTCCGCTCACCTTTCCAAACAAAGTCATGTGCTCACATCTAACTTTGGTGGACCAGAAAGGAGATTAGTCAGATGTCCCCAGAAAGAGAAAAGGCTTGTTTGTGAGCAGCTGTGGTGGTTGCCATAAATACCTCCCTGAGCTCTAAAGACTTCACGTGGAACTCACCTGGGTAGTGATGTCTACTTCACAGAAATGCTTCGTAAGAACCAGGTCAAATAAATGATAACTGGGGTAGCCACAGTCACCTTGGTTGTGATGTCACAGGTGCAAACAGAATGATCCAGTTAGCAAGAAAGGAAAGGTGCCAGCCTAGAGGTCCTGAGCTCAGATTTGACTGCTACCTGCAGCCTGGGGTGCTGAGGCTGGTCGCCTCCGGGTGTTGTGCAGACTTTGACTGAAAAATTCAGAAAAACCATCCCCACCTCAGAAAATCATCTCTGCATTGGAAAAATCATCCCCACCTCGGAAAAAATTCCCAGCCTCAGAAAAACCATCCCCACCTCAGGAAAAATACTCCCAACCTCAAAAAACCATCCCCGCCCCCAAAAATGCATCATTGCCTCAGAAAAAAATCCCAGCCTCAGAAAAACCATCCCCACCTGGGAAAAAACTATCCCCGCTTCGGAAAAACAATCCCCGTCAAGGAAAACCCATCCCCGCCTCAGAAAACCCATCCCAGCCTCAGAAAAAAATCCCAGCCTCGGAAAAACCAGCCCCACCTGGGAAAAAACTATCCCCGCCTCGGGAAAACCATCCCCGCCTCGGAAAAACAATCCTCCTCACAGAAAACCCATCCCGCCTCAGAAAAAAATCCCAGCCTTGGAAAAACCAGCCCCACCTGGGAAAAAACTATCCCTACCTCGGAAAAATAATCCTCATCACAGAAAACCCATCCTCGCCTCAAAAAAAAACATCCTCGCCTTAGAAAAACCATCCCTGCCCCGGAAAGAATTCCCAGCCTCAAAAAAAAAAAAAAAAAAAAAAAAAACAACCCACGCCCCCAAAAACCCATCCCCGCCTCAGAAAAACCACCCCGGCCTGGGAAAAAACTATCCCTGCCTCGGAAAAACAATCCCCGTCACAGAAAACCCATCCCCGCCTCAGAAAAACCCTTCCCAGCCTCAGAAAAAAATCCCAGCCTCGGAAAAACCATCCCCACCTGGGAAAAAATTATCCCCGCCTCAGAAAACACATCCCAACCTCAGGAAAACCGTCCCCACCTGGGAAAAAACTATCCCCTCCTTGGAAAAACCATCCCCGCTTCGGAAAAACAATCCTCGTCACAGAAAACCCATCCCCGCCTTGAAAAACTATCCCCACCTCAAAAAACCCATCCCAGCCTCAGAAAAACTATCCCCACCTCAGAAAAAAAATCCCGGCCTCAGAAAAACCATCTCAGCCTCAGAAAAACCATCCCCGCCTCAGAAAAACCATTCTTAATCTAGGTTTCCATGTTACCTCTGCTTTTCTCTTTTTTCGGCTTAAGTGTTTATTTAATCAACAAATATTTATGAAGCGTATCTGTTTCAAGCCCTCTGTTAGGCTTTGGATGATAAATAAATCAGTCTCTTCCAAAAGAGCCCCAGTCTGCACGAGAAGAATCACAATCCATGGCCCAGTAACAGCTCCCTACCCTGCCACCAGAAAAACAAAGACTAATTCATACAAACAAGGAAATCTGGATGGATTTAAGAAACCTTTCATCATTCCTTCCAAAACTTTGTGTTATCCAATAGTCAAAAGCAAAACTAGAGCCATCAACAGCTCAGAAGGTCTGTGTCAGGCTACTGCGCCCCACGTGCTCCGGTCACAGACGCTGCTTACTCTGAGGCTTCCCTATTTGTCCTCAGACTGACTGAGCCCTTCAAGATGAGCAGAACACATGCTGTCTGCACCAACCCAGTGGCGACAGCAGGTGCGACCAACCTTGCCTGGGCAGTAAAGGTTCCGCCACGGCCAGGGCCAAGTGGATGCACTGGTCCAGTCCAGCATTTACTAACAGCTACTAGTGCGTGACACAGGGAGTGGGATGTGGCCTGGCTCTTAGGGCACGGTGCCAACTGGAGAGAAACCCACTGAGGCACAGTGATTAATCAATTGGGGGGGGGGGTGAGTTGCAGGCACACAAATGGTGGAGAGGTGCTCTAGGGCAGGGGTGGCGAACACGCGGCTCTCGAGCCACATGCGGCTCCCGGCCAAAATGAATGCGGCTCTTTGCCTCTTATCATTATTTTGTATACTGTGGCTCTTTGCCAAGTTTGGATTTTGTTATGCTGCTTCTGAGGAGGG